>JBAMJR010000149.1:540000-547500 GCA_038501785.1 Myoxocephalus aenaeus | reverse complement strand
CCGAGCTAACCACCGAAGGGTTTCGTGTGAGAAGGGCAGATGAGGGTTCATGGCTTTGGGAGAGACGTGTGTGTGTGTGTGTGTGTGTGTGTGTGTGTGTGTGTGTGTGTGTGTGTGTGTGTGTGTGTGTGTGTGTGTGTGTGGCTGCAGTGTGATTCCGTCTTGGCCGATGTGTTTTTCATGTGTTTTGACCGCTCCACACCTTATCTTCTCACGTTCAGGCGTTCCTCTCGGCGGTGCAACCAGGAAGCCGTCCCTCCACTGCGCTCTCCTGTTTCTTCTGCACCGTCTGTCTCTCTGTCCGTCCGCCGGTCGGTCTGACCGAGCTCTCCCTCTTCTAAACCGTGGATATGGCAGCAGGCGACTTTTTTTTCTCCTCCCTCAACACAAAAGAATCCATGGGGACAGATTCCAGCGCCGCGTTCAATTATTGATGAAGCGTCCTCTTCTCTTGCCTCCCCTGAGGCTCCGCGCTGTGGGACGCAGAGAGAAAACCAAAAAATCTCTGAGGACTCCTTCAGCATCTCGACACACAGACAGACACACACACACACACACACACACACACACACACACACACAGACAGACAGCCGAGTGACTGCAGCTACCGGCGGGTCCGTCTGGCCCTCACATGACAGCCTACACCCAAAATAATCAAAATAAACTTCACACGGTAGAACGAAATCTGAGGGTTCAATTCACAACACACACACACACACACACACACACACACACACACACACACACACACACACGCCGTAATGGTTGGACAGCAGTCTTGAGCACCACCAGTGGCCCCTAGAGGCTTAAGTTAAAATGAATACACTGAATAGGATGCATGTATTTGCATGAAGAAGGTATGATAAAAAGTTAATAATATGCAGCGGAGACCTTCTCAAAACACCTTAATTTATTAATAACTTATATATTTACTTTATTTATTCATAATTTATACATTTACTTATTTAGTAAGTCGATTTCTTCTGCATTTGTTGGAGATTTGAAGCTCTTCCTCAGCGTTTCCCTCTCTGGAGACGCTGTCCGTGGTGCTGAAGGTACCTGAAGACAACGTACATTATACATACATATATATATATATATATATATATATATATATATATATATATATATATATATATAATGTACTAATTAGCTCATCCTCCCCCAGAGAGGAGGAAGTACAACGCATCACCTGGAGAGAGACACACACACACACACACACACACACACACACACACACACACACACACAGAAATCTTTAATTGGAATGAAAACCTGCATGTTCTCGGCGCCCCATGGCACATGAATATGTTTTTAATAATTGATGTCCAGATCCCCTCTGTTTATCAGAATAAGAATAATTTGGATACATTTCAGTACATCTGTAAAGCTCAACATCCCATAAATGTTGGAAGATGCTTCACATGGCGACAGCAGCAGGTTTTCAACTCGCCTTCGACGAGGAGAAAACACACTTTATGAGTTAGAAACACTTTTGTTTTAAATGTGTGTAATTCACTTTGATGGATAACCTTTAGATGTAGTCATTATGTATTTATTTATATATTTTATACTTACTCGTGTGTTTTCGTCCCTGGTCTGGCAGCACAACTCAGTCATGTGACCAGAACGTGAGAAACTGACAGTTTGATTATTGAGCGCAAAGAAGGTGGAAATTAGTACTGAAGTACAATGTTGAGGTACGAGTACTTTACTTTTATGTAACTTTATACTTGTACTCCCCTCAGAAGACAAAAACCCTTTACTGTATGTACTTCCAGGTGATTGAACACGAATGAAAACGTATTTGTAAATATTATATTCCATTTCTGGAACTTTCCAGGCTGGTCATTTAACTAAAACTTTGCTTTGCCGGACTTTTACCTTTTGTGTTGTTGCAACTTTTCAATGTGTGTGTGTGTGTGTGTGTGTGTGTGTGTGTGTGTGTGTGTGTGTGTGTGTGGTCCCTGCTGAGTATTAAAAGTGGAACAGCAGCTGGTTTGAGCTGCTGTCTCAGTCTGAGTCCCGTTATTAGACAACGCTGCCTAACTAACTAACTGCTGTTTACTGCCACAGGGGACACACACACACACACACACACACACACACACACACACACACACACACACACACACACACACACACACACACACACACACACACACACAACTCCCTCTGATCTTACTCGCACAGGAACAAGTCAAAATAAAGTCAGTCACTTGTTCTCACCACACAAACACATCACTTTTAAAAACACTGCAATCTAAGCCTGGAGTTGGTCGGCCATCTTGTTTGAACTTCAGTCACATGTTTCTTTATGAGCGAGAGAGGAAGCAGCTGTCTGCTTCCTCTCTCGCTCATAAAGAAAGCGTTCGATCTTTACGATCCGAGATGTAAACCACAGAGGTGGAGCGGCGAGGGAGACGCGGTCGGTGTATGAATTACATTATTCATGGCTTCAGGAGGTTGACAGGACGTCAAAACATGTCATTCTGAATTCACCCGAAAGAAAGTTTGGCTTTCGACTGCTGGATAAAAACACCGGCTTCCTTCTCCGTCACCCTGACAGACGTAGTTTTACCACATTTCAGTTCAGATGAATCAAATCCAATCCAAACTCTGGAGGTTGTTGGTATTTTAGTTAGAAAATGTGACCAAAAAAGGAGCTGCATTCTCTCTCCTGACCACCAGGGGGTGACTCCTCCGGTTGTATAGAAGTATATGCTTCATGTGTTAAAGCTGCATTCTCTCTCCTGACCACCAGGGGGCGACTCCTCCGGTTGTATAGAAGTCTATGCTTCATGTGTTAAAGCTGCATTCTCTCTCCTGACCACCAGGGGGCGACTCCTCCGGTTGTATAGAAGTATATGCTTCATGTGTTAAAGCTGCATTCTCTCTCCTGACCACCAGGGGGCGACTCCTCTGGTTGTATAGAAGTCTATGCTTCATGTGTTAAAGCTGCATTCTCTCTCCTGACCACCAGGGGGTGACTCCTCTGGTTGTATAGAAGTATATGCTTCATGTGTTAAAGCTGCATTCTCTCTCCTGACCACCAGGGGGCGACTCCTCTGGTTGTATAGAAGTCTATGCTTCATGTGTTAAAGCTGCATTCTCTTTCCTGACCACCAGGGGGTGACTCCTCTGGTTGTATAGAAGTCTATGCTTCATGTGTTAAAGCTGCATTCTCTCTCCTGACCACCAGGGGGCGACTCCTCTGGTTGTATAGAAGTCTATGCTTCATGTGTTAAAGCTGCATTCTCTTTCCTGACCACCAGGGGGTGACTCCTCTGGTTGTATAGAAGTCTATGCTTCATGTGTTAAAGCTGCATTCTCTCTCCTGACCACCAGGGGGCGACTCCTCTGGTTGTATAGAAGTCTATGCTTCATGTGTTAAAGCTGCATTCTCTTTCCTGACCACCAGGGGGAGACTCCTCTGATTGTATAGAAGTCTATGCTTCATGTGTTAAAGCTGCATTCTCTTTCCTGACCACCAGGGGGTGACTCCTCTGGTTGTATAGAAGTCTATGCTTCATGTGTTAAAGCTGCATTCTCTCTCCTGACCACCAGGGGGTGACTCCTCTGGTTGTATAGAAGTCTATGCTTCATGTGTTAAAGCTGCATTCTCTCTCCTGACCACCAGGGGTGACCCCTCTGGTTGTGTAGAAGTATATATAAATTGACAGGTCCACACCAGAGACGTATACAGCGTCTCTACGTCACTCCTCCTCCCTCCATATATGGTCACTTCCTGTTCACTGGTTGATAAATCACCAAAGTAGGGGCTTCAAAACATCCTCAAACCAACGAGTGATGTCGTCATGACGACGTCCTCTTCTCTATAAAGTCCGTGGCGTCGACACACTTATGAAACTAGCCGTAAGCAACAACTTTGCGTTGATGATTTTAAACGTTAAACATCATTCCTTTTCATACGTGTCGTTATGAATCTGCACACGTTTTCCTGCAGGTCTTTAAATCAAAAGGCCACGTTTCTGTCCGTCCTTTCGCTCTCATCTGTCCGGCCGAAGCCTGATTGGTCCCTGAGCGGCCGGGGGGCGTGTCCAGATGCTAACGGCCGTTAGCCCGAGGCTATTCAGCCCAACACACTAAATCATATACAGCACACTCTAATGCGTCGCTGCTGTATAATTCAGCAGATATCTCTATGTGTGTGTGTGTGTGTGTGTGTGTGTGTGTGTGTGTGTGTGTGTGTGTGTGTGTGTGCATTACATATTCACACACACACACACACACACACACACCAGCCAGTTGTCAACTAGTGTTGCAGTTAGCTTCTCTGAACTCAATATGGAGCGTGCATTTTGAAACAGCGTGCAGACAAACACACACAAACACACAAAAACACACAAACCACACCAACACACAAACACAGAGTCTGAGGAATAAACATTTGAGTCTCAGCCGACACGAAGAAGACGTCTCCTCCATTAAAGTCGATACTCAATCAGCTCTCGTCGGCTGGAGCGCTGCACTGATGTCTGACTTCCTGGAGATATCCAGATACATGCTTTAATAGGCTCAGAAATGGAATAAACAAACAGAGCACCACATAGTTGTGTCAGCAACACACACACACACACACACACAGACACACACACACACACACACACACACACACACACACACAGAATAAAACACAGTGTTTGCATACAGACGTGCAGCCACTGGAGATGCAGCCCGCCGGTGAATAAATGCTCTCAGCGCTCAGCGTCCTTCCAGAGGATCACTTCCTGCTTCCAGGTGATCACTTCCTGCTGAAGAGCGGCTCATCTCTACTTCCTGGTAACTGGACTCACCTGTGAGGGTTCAACGTGTCCCTCTGAGTCCACGGACCCGTCACAGTTCTTCCTCTTCTTCTTTTCTTCTTCTTCTTCTTCTTCTTCTTCTTCTTCTTCTTCCTCTTCTTCTTTTCTTCTTCTTCTTCTTCTTCTTCTTCTTCTTCTTCTTCTTCTTCTTCTTCTACATGATGTTTTCTGGCGGTTGGTAGATAACGTGTTGGCGCAGCAGCCTGACGCCACCGACCGACCGGGAGTGATTACGACCTAAACATTCATTAATCTAATGTTAAATAAAATAAAATAATAGATGAAAGGTTCTTTCTTCTTTTTTAAAACAACTTTATTTCTAACACATAAAAAATGAACATGATTGAGACATTGAAACAATAAAATGACATAAATGATAGAAATGAACTAATAAGTAGGTAGAATAAGTATTAATATGAAGTATTATTCAGACTCCTAAAATGGTCGCTTTAAACTTTTTTATACATTTGTCAAAAAGAAAAAAGTTGTTATGCAATCCATGAAGTGACATTGATGTTTATGGTATTTTGTTATGATAATGACATGAAATGCTTATTGTGAGTTTTAATTAGTGTTGTTTTAAATCAACACCTGAGTCACATTCATTTTATTTTTATTTTTATTTCATTTATCAAATCTGAATTTATAACTTGTTTGTTATTTCTATTCAAGTAAATTTGGACTCAAAGTTTTAAGTTTTAAAATGAAAACGTAACGTGTTGAATGTTTCTCACACGTTGCTGCTTCAAAATGTCAGAAGGGTTTCTATCACATCTCCCCAAGAGGAGTCACACACACACACACACACACACACACACACACATGAAGGAGAAATAGTGCTCACACACACACTAAGAGGGAATGAAACCCACTAAAGAGAGAAAAGGAGGAAATGGAGCTGGACGACCTCGCGGTTAAATCCAGAAATCCCTTAAGCGGTGTTTGCTGTGTCATCTGTTTATGACACAGACATCACAGGGTGAGTAGTGAACCATACAAGCCTCCACACACACACACACACACACACACACACACACACACACACACACACACACACACACATATTAAAAGCTCTATTTTGATCCATTCATCACACGTCAGACTGCTAGAAAAGGTTCTAAATATCTTCATCTCTAAGCGTCTCAGGGACGAACTCTGAGGCAGCAGCGCCCTCTACTGGCCAATAACTGCACTGTATCGCATGCACACACACTCACACACACACACACACACACACAAACACACACTCACACACACAAACACACACACAAACACACACACACACTTTCATTTGAGTTTAAATCAACTCTTCAACGCTTTATCGGCAAACATTCAAGAAAATATCTATATAGTGTCAATCTATTTAAGATGGGATAGAACTGAATGTATCTTCTCTACGTGCATAAGTGTGTGTGTGTGTGTGTGTGTGTGTGTGTGTGTGTGTGTGTGTCACACAGTTCAATTTATTTAAACCAGATTTTGAACGATGTTTGAACTTAGAAATGACGATGCTTTTATGAATTTGTGAAGTTTTCGTTGATTTTCTGCTGCAAACAGCCACCTGATTCAGCTGCTGTTGCTAGGCAACCGGGGGAAACAGGCCATAGAGGAAGACGAAGGTGAAGGTGCTCCGTGCTGAGGGAACTTCATCTGACACGAAGGAAACAGTCCATCGGTGTAACGTGCAGAAATACATCAATACAGAGCTCAGCAGGAAAGCGACAAAGGTGCCTCCGTGTGGTTTCTCCTCTCCGCAGAACAGAACACAAACAGCAGAGCGTTCCTGCTGTCGGTGGTTGAGCTAGCATCATGATTAATGTAAACAACAACAACAACAGCTCTCTGCTCAGATAAAATGGCCGACGTCGTCACATTAAAATCACATAAAAAAAGGCAATAAATTAAAAGTTAACTTTTCTAACTTACCTGTAACTTAACTCAGCGCTTCAGGTCACAGTTCACTTTTTATGTGTTTGTATTTTCACTACCCGGCCTGGCTCAACTGCCCCACAGCCTCTTCGTCGGGAGTCTTCATCGATCTCCCAAGACATACCAGTCCATGTATGGGCCTCTGGTGTAATATAGCAAAAAGAACAACTCAATCTAAGTCCATTGTTCATGTTTATGACACTATTCCACAATACAAATGAACATAAACCATAAATGTGACTCGAGAGTGACTTGAGAGAGCTCCCCGATTTTTTTAAATATAAATGTTCATATCCAGTGGCGACCGGCCAATAGAGGGCCACGGGGCCCCGCCCACCTCCAGCCACCAAAAGATTTGAAGTTAAAAAGTTTGACGCTGTAGTTTGAAGTCAAGTGTTTTGTATTTATTTATTTATATTTAGAGTATACTTTAAACAGTTAATATATTGTTCAATTTAGGCACCGGTATCGGAAAAAACCCAAACGATACCCATCCCTAATTATAATATACTGAATTGTATTAATAAGTTCTCCTTATTATGTCAGTGTTGGAATAAATGTTAAATATTTAACTGTGTGATACCTTTTGTTGCATTGCATCATACTGGGATTAGATGGCCCCACCAAAAAAATTTGCCACCAGCCGCCACTGTTCATATCGATAACCAAACCCACTGTCGAGCAAAGACTCGCCAACTTGCCGGACAATGTGATATTTATTTCCAGCAAAAAAAAAATTAAAATA
>JBAMJR010000149.1:527500-537500 GCA_038501785.1 Myoxocephalus aenaeus | reverse complement strand
TTAACACATGAAGCATAGACTTCTATACAACCAGAGGAGTCGCCCCCTGGTGGTCAGGAGAGAGAATGCAGCTTTAACACATGAAGCATAGACTTCTATACAACCAGAGGAGTCGCCCACTTGTGGTCAGGAGAGAGAATGCAGCTTTAACACATGAAGCATAGACTTCTATACAACCAGAGGAGTCGCCCACTTGTGGTCAGGAGAGAGAATGCAGCTTTAACACATGAAGCATATACTTCTATACAACCAGAGGAGTCGCCCCCTGGTGGCCAGGAGAGAGAATGCAGCTTTAACACATGAAGCATAGACTTCTATACAACCAGAGGAGTCGCCCCCTGGTGGTCAGGAGAGAGAATGCAGCTTTAACACATGAAGCATAGACTTCTATACAACCAGAGGAGTCGCCCCCTGGTGGTCAGGAGAGAGAATGCAGCTTTAACACATGAAGCATAGACTTCTATACAACCAGAGGAGTCGCCCACTTGTGGTCAGGAGAGAGAATGCAGCTTTAACACATGAAGCATAGACTTCTATACAACCAGAGGAGTCGCCCACTTGTGGTCAGGAGAGAGAATGCAGCTTTAACACATGAAGCATATACTTCTATACAACCAGAGGAGTCGCCCCCTGGTGGTCAGGAGAGAGAATGCAGCTTTAACGCCAGAAGTCGCCTCCTGTAAAGAACAAACACATTTACTCACTATGACAAACTCACAGTGAGGTCCTGAGGGGCCAATAGAGGCCGATCTTTCATTAGTGAGGCAACACGCCTGATTAAACTCCTTGTGGCCACACACACACACACACACACACACACACACACACACACACACACACACACAGCTGGCCTAATCAATGATTAGTAATTGGACCTGCAGGGGGAGAGAGCAGCCGGCTCCTGTGATGTATAGTGAAACAAGTGAGTGTGTATGTGTGTGTGTCTAAAGGAGACACAATGAGGGAGGAAGGAAGGCTCAGTGGTGTGAAATGAGACAAATGAGTGTGTCGAGTGCTTTGTGTGTGTGTGTGTGTGTGTGTGTGTGTGTGTGTGTGTGTGTGTGTGTGTGTGTGTGTGTGTGTGTGTGTGTGTGTGTGTGTGTCCGTTCTTCCATGTTTTTCAGTGTATGGCCATTGATCTATTCTAAATGTGTTGGTGTGAGAGAGAGAGAGAGAGAGAGAGTGAGAGAGAGAGAGAGAGAGAGAGAGAGCTCTGATTGGCTCTTCCGGCTGGTGGTGGTATTCATTCAGTGAGATGTTTCCTCACAGCGCTGCAGTGAGTTTGTGTTCTCTGTACATCACACACTGGGATCATGGACGGATCACTTCACCTGCACTCTGTTCTCAAAGAGACACGAACCAACCAGGTAGAGACTGAGAGGACGACAGAGACACACAAAACTACTGCAACGAGACACAAGGACACAAAGAAACACAAACTAAATACAAAGAGACTCAACACAGTTACTTAAAGACACAAAACAACTACAAAGAGACATGAAACAGTTACTTAAAGACACTGGTGGATCTGGTAGATCTGGTGGATCTAGTGGATCTGGTGGATCTGGTGGATCTGGTGGATCTGGGTCCATCATGTTGTCTCCCAAGTCTCAGCCACATCCCATTGTGTCATTGTGCGTCACAGAGACCAGAGACAGACACAAAGTGAGAGTCAGAGGTCAAAACCTGCAACATGTGTACCAACTGTTGTTGCTTCTGCTGGATGTGGACCCGACCCAGGACTCAGGACCCAGGACCCAGGACTCAGGACTCAGGACCCAGGACTCAGGACTCAGGACTCAGGACTCAGGACCCAGGACTCAGGACTCAGGACCCAGGACTCAGGACCCAGGACCCAGGACTCAGGACCCAGGACTCAGGACTCAGGACTCAGGACTCAGGACCCAGGACCCAGGACTCAGGACCCAGGACCCAGGACTCAGGACCCAGGACCCAGGACCCAGGACTCAGGACCCAGGACTCAGGACCCAGGACCCAGGACCCAGGACTCAGGACCCAGGACTCAGGACTCAGGACTCAGGACCCAGGACTCAGGACCCAGGACTCAGGACCCAGGACTCAGGACTCAGGACCCAGGACTCAGGACCCAGGACTCAGGACCCAGGACCCAGGACCCAGGACTCAGGACTCAGGACCCAGGACTCAGGACCCAGGACCCAGGACTCAGGACCCAGGACTCAGGACTCAGGACTCAGGACCCAGGACCCAGGACCCAGGACTCAGGACCCAGGACCCAGGACTCAGGACTCAGGACCCAGGACTCAGGACTCAGGACTCAGGACCCAGGACTCAGGACCCAGGACTCAGGACCCAGGACCCAGGACTCAGGACCCAGGACTCAGGACTCAGGACCCAGGACTCAGGACCCAGGACTCAGGACCCAGGACTCAGGACTCAGGACCCAGGACTCAGGACTCAGGACCCAGGACTCAGGACTCAGGACCCAGGACTCAGGACTCAGGACCCAGGACTCAGGACTCAGGACCCAGGACTCAGGACCCAGGACTCAGGACCCAGGTCTCAGGACCCAGGACTCAGGACTCAGGACCCAGGACTCAGGACTCAGGACTCAGGACCCAGGACTCAGGACTCAGGACTCAGGACCCAGGACCCAGGACTCAGGACTCAGGACCCAGGACCCAGGACTCAGGACTCAGGACCCAGGACCCAGGACTCAGGACTCAGGACCCAGGACCCAGGACTCAGGACTCAGGACCCAGGACACAGGACACAGGACTCAGGACTCAGGACCCAGGACCCAGGACCCAGGACACAGGACTCAGGACCCAGGACTCAGGACCCAGGACTCAGGACCCAGGACTCAGGACCCAGGACCCAGGACCCAGGACTCAGGACTCAGGACCCAGGACTCAGGACCCAGGACTCAGGACCCAGGACCCAGGACCCAGGACTCAGGACTCAGGACCCAGGACTCAGGACTCAGGACCCAGGACCCAGGACTCAGGACACAGGACCCAGGACACAGGACACAGGACACAGGACACAGGACACAAGAACCAGGACCCAGGACCCAGGACCCAGGACCCAGGACTCAGGACTCAGGACCCAGGACTCAGGACACAGGACCCAGGACCCAGGACTCAGGACACAGGACCCAGGACTCAGGACTCAGGACCCAGGACTCAGGACACAGGACCCAGGACCCAGGACTCAGGACACAGGACCCAGGACCCAGGACTCAGGACCCAGGACACAGGACCCAGGACTCAGGACTCAGGACCCAGGACCCAGGACACAGGACCCAGGACCCAGGACCCAGGACTCAGGACACAGGACCCAGGACACAGGACACAGGACACAGGACACAAGAACCAGGACCCAGGACCCAGGACCCAGGACTCAGGACCCAGGACCCAGGACCCAGGACCCAGGACTCAGGACCCAGGACCCAGGACCCAGGACCCAGGACTCAGGACCCAGGACCCAGGACTCAGGACCCAGGACCCAGGACTCAGGACCCAGGACTCAGGACCCAGGACTCAGGACCCAGGACTCAGGACTCAGGACCCAGGACCCAGGACTCAGGACCCAGGACTCGAGGTCAGAAGGATCATTAGTTGTTTGTTATGAGATGAGAAATGTTGGCAGATGGATTTTGTCTCAGAAACGTTCAGCATCCGTCAGCTGGGGGCGATGACGCAAGACGCTGAAACGAATCACATATTAAAGATGGCCGACCTCCTGACATCTAACCTTTCTGACTTTAACGACACGCAGAAACTCTTTTCACAGCTTGATGTTGTTGATTCTGGTTTGAAACCACCATGACTCGCTTCTAAACACAGAGCTGCTCTTCTTTGTTAATCACCTTCTTCTTGTCTTGGTCCCGTTGGCGTCAGCGGGTCTCATTCCGTCCTGCCGGTGCTTTTAAGCGTACGCGCCCCACAATCCTTATAAACTATTAGTACCTGGTCACAACACGGCCGGAGTTCTTTTGAATTCTTTCTCCGGCGGACGTCTATGACTCCCTGGGCCGCCCACGTTTCTAAAACCGCGTCACACGGCACAGCTGCTGAACATGCCAATACCCAGCATGCCCAAATCAGACAATGTTTTGGCATAAAATACGTTTTTTTTTTTTTAACCGAACGATATGTTTTTTTTGATTGAAGCTCCTTCCTAACATTCCAATGCTTTGTTTGATTCTGATTCTTGTTGCAGATTGTGTTTCTTTAGGTCCTAATCTTTCCAAAAAGGTGCCTTATGAGTATGTGAGTTGTTGTTAAGGCCCTGACCCACGTGTAGGACCGCGCTCGTGAAAGAGCTTCATATAGAAAGCAGAGTAAATACTGGCGAGGCGTTTTTAAAGTCTCACGTCTTGCGGAGCCTGGAGCTGAGAGGGAATAGAGCATAGAACCTTGTGGACGTTGACTGCAGGCTGATGTGGTGACGCTCCTGGTGCGGCTCCGCACCGCTTGATCTTTGGCCCGTGTCCGTCCGCCGGCTGCAACGAGCCGTTTCATCGGGTTTAATAAAGCGGAGCGTGCCAACGACGGTCCTCTGAGCCGCGAAGCCAAGACCTCCCCGCGCACAAAGACACACAACCACTACAAAGAGACACACAACAACACAACCCTCCCCGTGCACGTGCTCCCGATCGGAGAGGAGAAGCCGGGCCACAGCGAGGGTCCTGGTGGCCCAGAAGGAGTCCTTTGTGTCCCGAGGGCCCCTGAAGGCCCCTGAAGGGCCCGCAGAGAGCTGGCACAGAGAGCTGGACCCGCTGGAGTCGGTCCAGAGGAGGAGAGGCTGCCACGGCGCTGTCAGGCTCAAACCTCAGGGAGCCGCTTTTAATTAACCTGAAGAAGCAGAACCAGAGTCACTCTGTTTGTTTTCCTCTGGTGGAGGAAACACACAACTCTGCAGAGATCATGAGGAAGAGGAGGAGACACACAACTCTGCAGAGATCATGAGGAAGAGGAGGAGACACACAACTCTGCAGAGATCATGAGGAAGAGGAGGAGACACACAACTCTGCAGAGATCATGAGGAAGAGGAGGAGACACACAACTCTGCAGAGATCATGAGGAAGAGGAGGAGACACACAACTCTGCAGAGATCATGAGGAAGAGGAGGAGACACACAACTCTGCAGAGATCATGAGGAAGAGGAGGAGACACACAACTCTGCAGAGATCATGAGGAAGAGGAGGAGACACACAACTCTGCAGAGATGATGAGGAAGAGGAGGAGACACACAACTCTGCAGAGATGATGAGGAAGAGGAGGAGACACACAACTCTGCAGAGATCATGAGGAAGAGGAGGAGACACACAACTCTGCAGAGATCATGAGGAAGAGGAGGAAACAAGTGTGTGTATACAAACTATCAAAACTCACCCTCACTGGGACCAACACACAATAATTAATAATGTCCCCGACATGAAGTCTCAAAGCTTCACTTTCTCTTTTAAAGAAGTCTAATAAAATAATCTAATAAAATAATCTAATGAAATAATCTAATAAAATAATCTAATAAAATAATCCCTCGTTTACGTTTTAAAGTGTAAACTCCTTCCAGGTTTAATGAATGAAAAACAGTTAATAAATAAAAACAATGAAGAGTATTGACCCTCATTTCTCCTGGGGGAAATAATAACACATCAATAAAAGTTACAAAGTAAATACATATATATATATATATATATATATATATATATATATATATATATATATATATATATATAAAAATGTAAATATATAAATACATATATATATATATAAATACATGTAAATATATAAATATATATATATATATAAATACATGTAAATATATAAATACATATATATATAAATAAATGTAAATATATAAATATATATATGCAGACTGGTGTCTAATATAATGTCTACAAATACTTGAAGTTATTATTAATACTTTTAAACAACTTAAAGGCTTCTTCACTTTTTACCAAGACTTTATTTTTACACTTTTAAAATTTGACCATCACATCTCCTCCTCTCCTCCTTCATCTCCTCCTTCCACCCTCCTGTCCTCTTCTCCTCTCTCTCTTCATTCTTTCCTCTCCTCCTTCCTTCCTTCCTTCCCCCCCCCCCTCCCCCCCCCCCCCCCGCCCTCCTCCTCCCCGCATGGCCGCCTCCATGCATCGGCCCACAGCGGCGCAGTGAGACGCCTCTAATCCTCTTTTGATGAACTTGGTTCGAGTCCCTCCCGCAGGGCTCTGATCGGCACACGACCCTCTCCACGCCCCCGCAGCACGCGCGGCGCGCTCCCGCGCCTCCCGTCTCCATAAATCCACCCATCAAAGTGGAGCAAGTGGAGAGACTTCGTTGGAGTCCAGTGAGCTGTCCGGAGGGACTTTGGTTCGAGAAGAGGACTAGAACCCAGAGTGATGGCGCCCAGTAAGAGCTTCCTCGCGCCCTTCCTCTCCGGGGCCCCGGAGGGAGGAGCCGGCGGCCCCGCGGCCCCGGCGGCTCTGCACGCGGACCTCCAGGCTCTGCTGCAGCGGGGACCCGGGGCGGAGCGCGCCGGACGCGGCTGCGACCACCGCGCCGCTCCGTGCGCCGTGCTGGAGCTCCGGCTGGGCCCCGGGGCCTGCGGGGCCTCCGGGGCCGCGCTGCGCTACCTGCAGCCGGACAAGAGCGCGCTGGAGCGCGCGCAGAGGCGCCGGCGCCTGGCCGCCAACGCCCGGGAGCGCAGGAGGATGCTCGGCCTCAACGTCGCCTTCGACCGGCTGCGGAGCGTCATCCCCAACCTGGAGAGCGAGAAGCAGCTGTCCAAGTCCGAGACGCTGCAGATGGCGCAGATCTACATCTCCACGCTCTGCGAGCTGCTGGAGGGCCCCGGGGAGGAGGAGGGGGGCCCCGGGGAGCCGGCGGGGCCCGGCAGGGACCTCCACGCGCGGGGCAAGAGCGGCGCAGGCCCGGCGCGCGCCGCGGACACGCAGAGGAGTTGTGACGCGTGGGAGAGAACGAGCGGCACCAAATGACTTTTATTTTGAAATCATGTTTGTAATTATTGGGCTTCCTGTCCCAGCAGAGTTTAGCGTTTCAGAGGTTTGTGTGAATCTGCACCGTGATGAGTAAAACATATATTTTTATTGAACTTGATGTCATTTTATTGTCTCGTTGTTTTGCGTCTTGGAACAAAGATGAAGACACATTAAAAAAATTATCTGAAACAACTTTTGCAGAAAAAAAAGAGACAAGAAAAACAGTTTTCTGCCAAAATGTATCTTTCAAAAGCAAAAAGAGTTCAAAAGGCAGAAAATGTCAGAATTATTATTATTATTAATAATAATACTTTTAAACATCTCCAACGACTTAAAGGCTTATTCACTTATTACCAAGGACTTTTTTATACTTTTAAAATCTGACCATCACCTCCCCTCCTCCTTCCTCTCCTCACTTCATCCCTTCCTCTCCTCCTCTCCTCCTCTCTCCCTTCTTCCTCTCCTCCTTCCTTCCTCATCCCTTCTTCCTCTCCTCCCTTCTCCATCCCTCCCCCTCTCTTCCTCCCCCTCTCTCCTGTTTTCCATCAAAATGTTATCTTTCAAAAGCAAAGAGTTCAAAAAGCAGAAAATGTCAGATTCTGAGATCCTCATCATCATCATCATCCTCCTCCTCCTCCTCCTCCTCAAACAGAAAGAAAACACATGCCAGCAGGAAAGTACTGAAAGTAGCAACTTTTATTATTTTAAAAGTATATACAGTAACCAAAGACATCAGGAACCGGTACAAAGATCAAGTTTCCTGCAGTTCAGAGAACGACGACACGGCTTTAGAAAGTAAAAAATAGAGTCAGATTCAGAAAAGTAGAGTCTACCGGTCTACTTTAAGTTTTAACCCCAGCCCACAATAAGCCCCGCCCACATTACCCAGCAGCCCCCAGCCTACACGAGGAAATCAATCTATGTACAAGAACTATGTACAAAAAGCTCGTCCTGTCACTGCCAGACGTCTGAGAATAAAGCTTTGTAGAAGAGAGAGTGTGTGTGTGTGTGTGTGTGTGTGTGTGTGTGTGTGTGTGTGTGTGTGTGTGTGTGTGTGTGTGTGTGTGTGTGTGTGAAAGAGATCACAGAGGAACAAACAGATGCAAATTAACGGGATGAACATGTTTGACGTCACGCGATTCAAACTTTCTTAACAGATAAAATTCTTACCAACTTTTCTGTATTCAACAAAAACAAACAATTATTCCCCAATTGTAAAAAAATAAAAAAAACGGAGAGAGAGTTAAGTTTACGCGTCACTTTGAACACGAACGGGACGACAGACTTTCTGGACACACACACACACACACACACACACACACACACACACACACACACACACACACACAGCCAGCTCGTCTTCCTCACGGCGTATTAATGGTTAACGACTCATTAGTTAACAACGAGTCGTTAACCGTCCACTGGGTTCATCTCTTCTGCCGCTGAAGGAAAAAGGAAAAGCGTCGACTTCCTCCCCGAGTCGCCGCTCGACCGTCAACGCGCGGAGAGTTGCAGAAATGCATGCTGGGAAAGCCGACGCGGCGCTGAGCGGAGACAGAAACTTAAAGAACTACAAGCTGAACTTTGGGCTTCTAGGAGGAGAAGAAGAAGGTCGTTCGGTCTCAGGTGTGTTGGTGTGCGCTCGGCATGCTGGGAGAAGCTCCCGCTGTCGATAACGCACAAGAACAATTTAAAGCCGGCTAGAAGAGCTCTGATCTCTCACACACACACACACACACACACACACACAGGTGTGAGCGTTTACCAGCAGTGCCGCCTTAAAAAAAAAATATATATATATATACCACCTTAACTTCACAAAAGCCGCCAATTTGGGGTCTGAACTTGTGCCTCGGCTCTTTGATCAGAGAAGATCAATACTTCATTTATCTGCCTCAACCCGCCTGCTGGAGGTGTGGAGAGGCCGAAGAGGAGGAAGAGGAAGAGGAGGAAGAACACAGCGTGGAGAGCAAGCATTCGGGTCAGCGGTGGTTGTTTTGGCGATGACCAGCTGTGATGACAGGCTGGACAAAATGGCCGCCTCACCAGTGGATAGAAGGCGGTGATGTCACACAACGTTCATAAATAAGACGGGAAAAAAAACATAATACTGACTTGAGTCTTAAATAAACAGTAGAATATAATCTGATCGTAACCGATGACGTCATCATAAAGGAAAGAAGCTCTCTGTTCATTCAAGGAGGACGACGTCTGTCCCAACGCGCAGACCAAGGTGATGAAGATGAAGATGAAGGGTGTGTGTGTGTGTGTGTGTGTGTGTGTGTGTGTGTGTGTGTGTGTGAGAAAGAGAGGCTTCTCTCTAGCAGTGCTCCAGATAGTCAATGATCCTGGAGATGGACTTCTGTCCCGTGGTGCCGACGTCACACTGCAGAGGAGAGGTCAGTTAATATATATACACACACACACACACACACACACACACACACACACACACACACACACACACACACACACACACACACACAGAAAAGATAAACAGCTGAGACTCACAGTGAGGTTCATGAAGTTGAGGAACTTTTTCAGCATTTCTGTCATGATGGAGAAATCTCCTTTGGGCAGATTATCTCTCACAGTGGTCACATTCAGCTGCAGAGAGAACACATGATGACACATCACATGAATATAAATACATAATGAAGGATCACTAAACCTACAGAGATCTTATTTACAGCCAAACACGGTAATTATGAACATAAATAGCTCAGATTCTATATGTTTGCATGTATTCATCAATAAGTAATGGATCCGTGTGTGTGTGTGTGTGTGTGTGTGTGTGTGTGTGTGTGTGTGTGTGTGTGTGTGTGTCTCACCGTGCTCCCCTGACACAGGCAGCCCAGCAGCAGTGCTGTGTAGGAGGCCACGATGCTGTCCTCCATGTGCTTCCCTGCATGCTGCAGAGCTGAGAGGAGGAGGAGGAGGAGGAAGAGGAGGAGGAAGAGGAAGAGAAGGAAGAAGAGGAGGAGGAAGAGGAGGAGGAAGAGAAGGAAGAAG
>JBAMJR010000149.1:347500-517500 GCA_038501785.1 Myoxocephalus aenaeus | reverse complement strand
TTTGTGCGTGTCCGTGCGTGTGTGTGTCTGTGTGCGTGTCTGCGCGTTTGTGTGTGTCTGTCCGTGTGTCTGTGCGTGCGTGTGCCTCCATGTGTGTGTCTATGTGTGTGTGTGCGTGTCTATGTGTGTGTGTGCGTGTCTATGTGTGTGTGTGCGTGTCTGTCTCCATGTGTGTGTCTCCATGTGCGTGTCTCCGTGCGTGTGTGTGTGTGTGTGTGTCTGTGTGTGTGTGCGTGTCTCTGAGCGTGTGTGTGTGTGTGTGTGTGTCCATGTGTGTGTGTCCATGTGCGTGTCTCCGTGCGTGTGTGTGTGTGTGTCTGTCTCCATGTGTGTGTGTCCATGTGCGTGTCTCCGTGCGTGTGTGTGTGTGTGTGTGTCTGTGTGTGTGTGCGTGTCTCTGAGCGTGTGTGTGTGTGCGTGTGTGTGTGTGTGTGTGTGTGTGTGTATGTGTGTGTGTGTGTGTGTGTGTGTGTGTATGTGCGTGTCCGTATGTGTGTGTGTGTGTGTGTGCTCACTTGGCGGAGGAGTTGATGAGTGAAGAGTCCTTGTAGGCGATCAGGTACCCCTGGTTCTCCGGGTTGTGAACCGTCACCTGCATGAACACAGAGGAGACGCGTTGGTTCCAGTCCTCAGTCCGATACCGGGTCTGGACCCGAACGCCACCCGGTCACACTTACGCTCTCCAGCACCCGTAAGCAGCGCTCGGCCCCCCACAGAGACGACACCATCTTCTCCTTCTCGCCCTCCCGGTTCAAGCTGGCGACGCACTCCTTCACTGTGGAGGAAACAACAACACAACGGGACACGCAATCAGAAACACGCCGTCTGTCGGTCTGAGTCACGGTGGGAATGAAGACGATGTCCTTCACCTTTGTCCACGATGTGGTCCAGTCCTCCCAGGAGCCGCAGCTCCTCTTTGAACCAGTCTCCCGCCCGCTTCGAGGTCAGCGACAGCAGCGTCTCCATGGCGAGGTGACCGGCCTGCAGGAGAGAGGCCGTCAACAGCTGATGGTCAACAAGCAGGTCATCACGTTACGACCACGCCGTGACACGCAGGGTCATCACGTTACGACCACGCCACGACACGCAGGGTCATCACGTTACGACCACGCCGTGACACGCAGGGTCATCACGTTACGACCACGCCGTGACACGCAGGGTCATCACGTTACGACCACGCCACGACACGCAGGGTCATCACGTTACGACCACGCCGTGACACGCAGGGTCATCACGTTACGACCACGCCGTGACACGCAGGGTCATCACGTTACGACCACGCCGTGACACGCAGGGTCATCACGTTACGACCACGCCGTGACACGCAGGGTCATCACGTTACGACCACGCCGTGACACGCAGGGTCATCACGCTACGACCACGCCACGACACGCAGGGTCATCACGTTATGACCACGCCGTGACACGCAGGGTCATCACGTTACGACCACGCCGTGACACGCAGGGTCATCACGTTACGACCACGCCGTGACACGCAGGGTCATCACGTTACGACCACGCCGTGACACGCAGGGTCCATCACGCTACGACCACGCCGTGACACGCAGGGTCATCACGTTACGACCACGCCGTGACACGCAGGGTCATCACGTTACGACCACGCCGTGACACGCAGGGTCATCACGCTACGACCACGCCGTGACACGCAGGGTCATCACGTTACGACCACGCCGTGACACGCAGGGTCATCACGTTACGACCACGCCGTGACACGCAGGGTCATCACGTTACGACCACGCCGTGACACGCAGGGTCATCACGTTACGACCACGCCGTGACACGCAGGGTCATGGCGTGGTCATGAGTGTAAACATGAAAGTGAGTAAATGTCGTATTTAAACTAACAATGAGAATTCCAAAGCATACAGTAAACCTTAAATTAGCTTGATTAAAAGAATAAACATTTATAGATATACTCTATATTTTGGTTGGATGCCTGCTTATATTTAACTTTTAAAAGCATATTAATTATTTCAAACTCAGCGTAAATGAACGACATGAACATTTTCTTTCCAAGGACTTTTCCAGGCCTGGAAATAACCATTTTTTGATTCCATGACTTTGCCATGTGTTCCATGACCGTGAGAGCCCTGCGCGGCGTGCAGAAAGAAGGCGGGTTCTGTTTGACGCCGCTGGTGTAAAATGGCGGCTGCAGAGACCTTCAGGAGACTTAACACCAAAAGGCTGATATTCACTGAGGATGATTTTACGGCACAAAAGATAGAAATATCTCGACATGCGTGGGGCGGCAGTGAGTCACGCTGACTGAAGAGCTGCAGAAAGAATATCAGGTGCAACGCTACGCGTTCTGGACCCGCTCAGTACCGTGATGTTCTGGAGGTCCAGGTGCTTGTTGTGCACCGTGTCGCAGAGCTTCCGGATCTTCTCCTTCATCTTGGCGATCTCTCTGGCGCTGAACTGGGTGGTGGGGTCGGCCTCCGCCTCCGGCTCCGCCTCCGTGCAGGCCCCGCCCCCTTGGTCCTGGTCCAGGTCCATCTCCAGCAGCCGGATCATCAGGTCCAGACACGACCGGTCCAGATCCATGTTCAACCGGTCTCTGCTGAGGATGTACATCAGAGACGCCGTGCACAGAGCCAGGTTCTGAGAAGAGAAACCAAGTATGGGTTCATATTGTTAATGTCCAGGGACGTCAACACCTCGGCAGGCCGCCCGGAGGAGCCGGGGTTCCAACCGCCAACCATGTGACCAGAGGACGACCCGCTCTACCACTGCGGCTTAGAGGAACATGAACAGTTTTTATGAATATGGGGTCCATAGAACGTTATGGGGTCATAAGTTATGGGATCCATAGGACGTTATGGGGTCCATAGAACGTTATGGGGGGGGTCATAGAACGTTATGTGGGGGGTCATAGAACGTTATGGGGACGTTATGGGGTCCATAGGACGTTATGGGGTCGTTATGGGGTCCATAGGACGTTATGGGGTCCATAGGACGTTATGGGGACGTTATGGGTCCATAGGACGTTATGGGTCCATAGAACGTTATGGGGTCGTTATGGGGTCCATAGGACGTTATGGGGTCCATAGGACGTTATGGGGACGTTATGGGTCCATAGGACGTTATGGGGTCCATAGAACGTTATGGGGTCGTTATGGGGTCCATAGGACGTTATGGGGTCCATAGGACGTTATGGGGTCGTTATGGGTCCATAGGACGTTATGGGGTCCATAGGACGTTATGGGGTCCATAGGACGTTATGGGGTCGTTATGGGGTCGTTATGGGGTCCATAGGACGTTATGGGGTCCATAGGACGTTATGGGGTCCATAGGACGTTATGGGGTCCATAGAACGTTATGGGGTCGTTATGGGGTCATTATGGGGTCCATAGGACGTTATGGGGTCCATAGGACGTTATGGGGTCCATAGGACGTTATGGGGTCCATAGAACGTTATGGGGTCGTTATGGGGTCATTATGGGGTCCATAGGACGTTATGGGGTCCATAGGACGTTATGGGGTCGTTATGGGGTCCATAGGACGTTATGGGGTCCATAGGACGTTATGGGGACGTTATGGGTCCATAGGACGTTATGGGGGGGTTATAGAACGTTATGGGGTCCATAGGACGTTATGGGGTCCATAGGACGTTATGGGGACGTTATGGGGTCCATAGAACGTTATGGGGACGTTATGGGGTCCATAGAACGTTATGGGGACGTTATGGGGGGGGTCATAGAACGTTATGGGGGGGTCATAGGACGTTATGGGGACGTTATGGGGTCCATAGAACGTTATTATGGCTGCTCTTGTTCTCGTCATTACGGTAAAGAGCCCCGGTAAAGGTGCGCTTGGTTCATCTGTTTGTTCTGCAGTCATTACGGTAAAGAGCCCCGGTAAAGGTGCGCTTGGTTCATCTGTTTGTTCTGCAGTCATTACGGTAAAGAGCCCCGGTAAAGGTGCGCTTGGTTCATCTGTTTGTTCTGCAGTCATTACGGTAAAGAGCCCCGGTAAAGGTGCGCTTGGTTCATCTGTTTGTTCTGCAGTCATTACGGTAAAGAGCCCCGGTAAAGGTGCGCTTGGTTCATCTGTTTGTTCTGCAGTCATTACGGTAAAGAGCCCCGGTAAAGGTGCGCTTGGTTCATCTGTTTGTTCTGCAGTCATTACAGTAAAGAGCCCAGGTAAAGGTGCGCTTGGTTCATCTGTTTGTTCTGCAGTCATTACAGTAAAGAGCCCCGGTAAAGGTGCGCTTGGTTCATCTGTTTGTTCTGCAGTCATTACAGTAAAGAGCCCAGGTAAAGGTGCGCTTGGTTCATCTGTTTGTTCTGCAGTCATTACAGTAAAGAGCCCCGGTAAAGGTGCGCTTGGTTCATCTGTTTGTTCTGCAGTCATTACAGTAAAGAGCCCAGGTAAAGGTGCGCTTGGTTCATCTGTTTGTTCTGCAGTCATTACGGTAAAGAGCCCAGGTAAAGGTGCGCTTGGTTCATCTGCAGAGGCCGATCCTTACCGGGTGCTGCGGGGCGTCGTTGAGCGTTTTGAAGACGTGCGCCACCTTCCCTCGAGCCCGGAGGTGCATCCTGAAGCTGGGCATGGCGCAGCGCGTCGCCAGGCTGATCACACTGGACACACACACACACACACACACACACACACACACACACACATTAAGCTAAATGTGTAAGAGTAAAACAGAGGGAGCGCTTCATTCCGTGCCGGCGGCTCCGTACCTGAGGCAGCGCGTGTGCAGAGGTTGTCCGCTCTTCAGACCGGTGGCCAGGTACTCAAAGTCGTCGGTGAACTCCTGGTTCTCCCCGAACTCCACCACGTCGTTGAAGTGCTTCACGTGCTGGACGACCGTGTACAGCTGGAAGACATCGTTGTTGTTGTTGTTGTTGTTGTTATGCAAGTCATACAGGGTTCATACACATGTTGACCAAGGGATTTCCTAGGCTTTTAACCAAATTTCCAGGACTTTATGACTTTTCCAGGACTTTAAACCAAATTTCCAGGACTAAGACTTTTCAAATTTCCAGGACTTTTAACCAAATTTCCACGACTAAGACTTTTCCAGGAGTTTTCACCAAATTTCCATGACTTTCAACCAAATTTCCATGACTTTTAACCAAATTTCCACGACTAAGACTTTTCCATGACTTCAAATTTCCATGACTTTCCACCAAATTTCCATGACTAAGACTTTTCAAATTTCCACGACTTTTAACCAAATTTCCACGACTAAGACTTTTCCAGGAGTTTTCACCAAATTTCCATGACTTTCAACCAAATTTCCATGACTTTTAACCAAATTTCCACGACTAAGACTTTTCCATGACTTCAAATTTCCATGACTTTCCACCAAATTTCCATGACTAAGACTTTTCAAATTTCCACGACTTTTAACCAAATTTCCACGACTAAGACTTTTCCAGGAGTTTTCACCAAATTTCCATGACTTTCAACCAAATTTCCATGACTTTTAACCAAATTTCCATGACTAAGACTTTTCACCAAATCTCCATGACTTTTCACCAAATTTCCATGACTAAGACTTTTCCACGCCTAAGACTTTTCATGACTTTTCACCAAATGTCCATGACTTTTCACCAAATTTCCATGACTAAGACTTTTCACCAAATCTCCATGACTTTTCCAGACTTTTCACCAAATCTCCATGACTTTTCCAGACTTTTCACCAAATCTCCATGACTTTTCACCAAATTTCCATGACTAAGCCTTTTCCATGACTTTTCCATGACCGTAAGAACCGTGTTTATGAGCTTCAGGTTAAATGTGCATCAAGTGGAATGACCAAAGAAGCAAAAGGCAGAGTTACATGGATTCCTTTACCTCCTTGTGCTCTTTGCGGCATTTGAGCGCCGTGACGGTGTCCTGGTACAGGTCCGTGGGGACGGTGACGAACTTGGTGACCTTGGGAGGAGGGGGCGGAGCCTTGAAGACGCCGTCGTCCTTGTGCGCGTCGGCGGGCGTCTTACCCGACCCTCCGGCTGAGACGGGCGCCTGGTGAGAGGAAGGGAGTTCAAGCAAACGGGAACATGGACACTTCTTCACTCCTTCACGCCGAGCGCTGAAGACTTACAGGGGCTCGCGCCAAGAAGGTGGGAGGAGTCTCTTCTTCCCGCTCCAACGTCCAGTGTCTGGCGTTGTACACGGCTTTGGTGGGAGACTGAAACACACACACACACACACACACACACACACACACACAGTGAGGTCGTTAAACGAGGAAATCTCCTCGAGGATCATGGCTTTGTTTTATTTTTATTTAAGTATACTGTTAACAGTAAATATAGTGTTCATAGTTTGAAGTTAAAAAGTTGGAAGTCAAGTGTTTTGTATTTATTAATATTTATAGTATACTTTAAACAGTTAATGTATTGTTCAATTTGAAGAAAAAAATTGCCTTGGCAATAAAAAAAGGCTTTCTTTAATGTTTAGTTTTTTCCGGAAAAAACCCAAACGATACCGATCCCTAGTTATTACATTTATACAACCACAAGGTTTTGTAGATCGATGAGGTCATACAACATGATGACACGTTCAAAGCTTCATTCCACAAACTAAATAAGTACAGCCCTATTAGTGACATCTTTTGTTTTGCATTATTATCAATAATACATTGAATATTTAATAACATTTGAGAAGTTGAACCTGTAATTTATTCATGCAGAAAGAGAAGCTGAAGAAGAGGAGGCAGAAAGAGGAGAAGCTGAAGAAGAGGAGGCAGAAAGAGGAGAAGCTGAAGAAGAGGAGGCAGAAAGAGGAGAAGCTGAAGAAGAGGAGGCAGAAAGAGGAGGCAGAAAGAGGAGTGCAGAAAGAGGAGAAGCTGAAGAAGAGGAGGCAGAAAGAGAAGCTGAAGAAGAGGAGGCAGAAAGAGGAGCTGAAGAAGAGGAGGCAGAAAGAGGAGAAGCTGAAGAAGAGGAGGCAGAAAGAGGAGAAGCTGAAGAAGAGGAGGCAGAAAGAGGAGAAGCTGAAGAAGAGGAGGCAGAAAGAGAAGCTGAAGAAGAGGAGGCAGAAAGAGAAGGCAGAAAGAGGAGGCAGAAAGAGGAGTGCAGAAAGAGGAGAAGCTGAAGAAGAGGAGGCAGAAAGAGGAGAAGCTGAAGAAGAGGAGGCAGAAAGAGGAGAAGCTGAAGAAGAGGAGGCAGAAAGAGAAGCTGAAGAAGAGGAGGCAGAAAGAGAAGGCAGAAAGAGGAGGCAGAAAGAGGAGTGCAGAAAGAGGAGAAGCTGAAGAAGAGGAGGCAGAAAGAGAAGCTGAAGAAGAGGAGGCAGAAAGAGGAGCTGAAGAAGAGGAGGCAGAAAGAGGAGAAGCTGAAGAAGAGGAGGCAGAAAGAGAAGGCAGAAAGAGGAGTGCAGAAAGAGGAGAAGCTGAAGAAGAGGAGGCAGAAAGAGGAGGCAGAAAGAGGAGTGCAGAAAGAGGAGGCAGAAAGAGGAGAAGCTGAAGAAGAGGAGGCAGAAAGAGAAGCTGAAGAAGAGGAGGCAGAAAGAGGAGTGCAGAAAGAGGAGGCAGAAAGAGGAGAAGCTGAAGAAGAGGAGGCAGAAAGAGAAGCTGAAGAAGAGGAGGCAGAAAGAGGAGAAGCTGAAGAAGAGGAGGCAGAAAGAGAAGCTGAAGAAGAGGAGGCAGAAAGAGGAGAAGCTGAAGAAGAGGCAGAAAGAGGAGGCAGAAAGAGGAGAAGCTGAAGAAGAGGAGGCAGAAAGAGGAGAAGCTGAAGAAGAGGAGGCAGAAAGAGGAGGCAGAAAGAGGAGAAGCTGAAGAAGAGGAGGCAGAAAGAGGAGGCAGAAAGAGGAGTGCAGAAAGAGGAGTGCAGAAAGAGGAGGCAGAAAGAGGAGGCAGAAAGAGGAGGCAGAAAGAGGAGTGCAGAAAGAGGAGGCAGAAAGAGGAGGCAGAAAGAGGAGGCAGAAAGAGGAGTGCAGAAAGAGGAGTGCAGAAAGAGGAGAAGCTGAAGAAGAGGAGGCAGAAAGAGGAGGCAGAAAGAGGAGTGCAGAAAGAGGAGGCAGAAAGAGGAGGCAGAAAGAGGAGTGCAGAAAGAGGAGGCAGAAAGAGGAGGCAGAAAGAGGAGGCAGAAAGAGGAGTGCAGAAAGAGGAGAAGCTGAAGAAGAGGAGGCAGAAAGAGGAGGCAGAAAGAGGAGTGCAGAAAGAGGAGGCAGAAAGAGGAGAAGCTGAAGAAGAGGAGGCAGAAAGAGAAGCTGAAGAAGAGGAGGCAGAAAGAGGAGAAGCTGAAGAAGAGGAGGCAGAAAGAGAAGCTGAAGAAGAGGAGGCAGAAAGAGGAGTGCAGAAAGAGGAGAAGCTGAAGAAGAGGCAGAAAGAGGAGGCAGAAAGAGGAGAAGCTGAAGAAGAGGAGGCAGAAAGAGGAGAAGCTGAAGAAGAGGAGGCAGAAAGAGGAGGCAGAAAGAGGAGAAGCTGAAGAAGAGGAGGCAGAAAGAGGAGTGCAGAAAGAGGAGTGCAGAAAGAGGAGTGCAGAAAGAGGAGAAGCTGAAGAAGAGGAGGCAGAAAGAGGAGTGCAGAAAGAGGAGAAGCTGAAGAAGAGGAGGCAGAAAGAGGGGTGCAGAAAGAGGAGTGCAGAAAGAGGAGGCAGAAAGAGGAGAAGCTGAAGAAGAGGAGGCAGAAAGAGGAGTGCAGAAAGAGGGGTGCAGAAAGAGGGGTGCAGAACTGGACGCATATTAAAGAGGCGCGTCGCCAGCTCCCATCAAGCAGCTGGATGCGAACACATCCAGCCGCATCCTTTCATCTCGTCTCCTGCCCTCTTTAGAGAGGTTTTGCCAAACCTGCGGTTGCCGGGGCGCTGATGATGAAAGACAAAAGAGGAGGACCGGGAGGAAGAAAAGAGAGAGGAGTTGGCCGAGGAGCAGAGCAGAGAGGGGGTCTCACCGCAGGGTTAATAAGCTGAGACAAAAGAGGAGTTTGGGGATGAGCTGGAACATTAAAGTTGGAGTTAAAAAGCCCGGACAACAATCTGAACGACACAGATGGACGACGCCCGCCGCTAAGCAGCATGGGAGAGAGGAAGAGGAAGGTGGGCGAGCGCGGGCGCCTCTTTTGGCGAGCGCCAGCAGTCAGAATCTATTTATCCACGGCTTTGTGAACCGTCCATGAAACGTGTCACAGCGTCGCTTTAGAACCAAATAAGCACTCGGTGCTTATTTGGTTCTAAAGCGACGCTGTGACACGTTTCATGGAAATGAGTGTTTTTAAAAAACGGCAGCTTGCATATCTCCGCAACCACAAAGTCGATTAAATTCATTTAAATTGCTAAAACACCGTAACCCCTGTGAGATGAGGCCTGCAGTTTAAAAAAAATAAATTAAAATAATCGAACGACACGTTTCTTTGACTGAATATGCTTCCTAACGGGCCAATGCTTTGCTGCATTGTGTTTATTGTAGCAGATGTCGAGGCTTTAGGTCTTAATCTTTCTTAAAAAAGGTGCAGTATTAGTCTTATAGGGAACCGATCCAGACCCCAACGGCGTCGTCATGCTAGTTATTACAGTCTTAATGAGAAGCATTTAAAAGAACAGATCATGTAGAAAAACATGTTTGTGTTTCACGGTTCTCTCTCTGCTCTCGAGGGACGCCATGAACATGGACCGGTTCATCAACGTGGACGTGGAGGAGTCGCTAATGAGCTCGTCCCTGCTCAGGTTTGTACAGATTAAGGCCTAATGTTGCCGTTAATGCTCCGGCTGAGGGTCATTGTTATGGATGTAATCACTAGAAAGAGAAATGTCCCTAAATAAACCGCCTCGGCGCCGTCGTTATGATAAAAATCTAATATCTCCCAGCAGCCTCGGCGGACCGAGCTAACGGCACTCGGTTTAATGTCACGGAGCAGAGTTTTGACAACTCCGCCGCAGGACGGCCACTTCAGAGGAGCATAATGAGCTCAACTCGGCTCTCACTCTCAATTACGTTCACCGGGGACGCCGTGTTGGAGAGAGGAAGACGGTCCATTAGAAGAGGAGGAGGAAGAGGAGAAACTAAAACAGACAAAGTGGTCAAGAGGAAGTGATGGAGACAAAGAGGGAGGGAAGCTGCTGTGAGCATGGAACCGGAGAAAGAGAGTACATTAAAGTACATTAAAGTACATTAAAGTACATTAAAGTACATTACCACCCGGTGAGAAAAAGTCATCAGTTAAATTAAGACAAACCGGCCGCTACAGAGGTGATGAATGGCTGAACTGGTAAAGTGTTGTTTCCCTCTGGTTTGAACGCTTAGTGGAAGTTATTGCTGTTTTCTTCAGGCGGACTGATGAAGAGAGAACGCTCCATTTGGAGGAATAAAACACATAAATAAGCAAAGTGTTGTGTTCACACCGGCGGCTCGTCTATGTTACTAAACCTCCAGCTAATCCTGAAACCATTTAGATTCAGGGATTAGTCCTAATTCCAGCCCTCTGTTCTCCTAACAGAGTTACAACACGAGAGGAGGACTCGTTTAACGAGCAGCGGCGCTGAGAGGCCTCGCAGGTCTCGTTAAGACCAACGGGAGAATCTAACTAACGACGAGACCGACGCTCCTTCTTGACTCGGCAGAGCCTGCTCGACATCCAGAAGCCTTGGAGGGTGAACCATGAGGTCATCTGTTGTCTGACCTTCTTGTGGGCGCTGAAGATCCTTCGGAAGGTGTCCGGGTTCTTCTCGGCGGCTTTGCCCTGAGACGGCCTCCTGGGAGCTCGGGCCACCGCTCTGAGGCCGTCCTCGGAGAAGTCCATCACGTCTGCAGACAGAACAACCGGTCAGGAGGAGGCGCCACTACTCTGAGGTGAACTAAGACAGGACAGGTGAACTAAGACAGGACAGGTGAACTAAGACAGGACAGGTGAACTAAGACAGGACAGGTGAACTAAGACAGGACGGGTGAACTAAGACAGGACGGGTGAACTAAGACAGGACGGGTGAACTAAGACAGGACGGGTGAACTAAGACAGGTGAACTAAGACAGGACAGGTGAACTAAGACAGGTGAACTAAGACAGGACAGGTGAACTAAGACAGGACAGGTGAACTAAGACAGGACGGGTGAACTAAGACAGGACAGGTGAACTAAGACAGGTGAACTAAGACAGGACGGGTGAACTAAGACAGGACAGGTGAACTAAGACAGGACAGGTGAACTAAGACAGGACAGGTGAACTAAGACAGGACAGGTGAACTAAGACAGGACAGGTGAACTAAGACAGGACAGGTGAACTAAGACAGGACGGGTGAACTAAGACAGGACGGGTGAACTAAGACAGGACGGGTGAACTAAGACAGGTGAACTAAGACAGGACAGGTGAACTAAGACAGGTGAACTAAGACAGGACAGGTGAACTAAGACAGGACAGGTGAACTAAGACAGGACGGGTGAACTAAGACAGGACAGGTGAACTAAGACAGGTGAACTAAGACAGGACGGGTGAACTAAGACAGGACGGGTGAACTAAGACAGGACGGGTGAACTAAGACAGGTGAACTAAGACAGGACAGGTGAACTAAGACAGGACGGGTGAACTAAGACAGGACAGGTGAACTAAGACAGGTGAACTAAGACAGGACAGGTGAACTAAGACAGGACAGGTGAACTAAGACAGGTGAACTAAGACAGGACAGGTGAACTAAGACAGGACAGGTGAACTAAGACAGGACGGGTGAACTAAGACAGGACGGGTGAACTAAGACAGGACGGGTGAACTAAGACAGGACAGGTGAACTAAGACAGGACAGGTGAACTAAGACAGGACAGGTGAACTAAGACAGGACAGGTGAACTAAGACAGGACGGGTGAACTAAGACAGGTGAACTAAGACAGGACAGGTGAACTAAGACAGGTGAACTAAGACAGGACAGGTGAACTAAGACAGGACAGGTGAACTAAGACAGGACGGGTGAACTAAGACAGGACGGGTGAACTAAGACAGGACAGGTGAACTAAGACAGGACGGGTGAACTAAGACAGGACAGGTGAACTAAGACAGGACAGGTGAACTAAGACAGGTGAACTAAGACAGGACGGGTGAACTAAGACAGGACAGGTGAACTAAGACAGGTGAACTAAGACAGGACAGGTGAACTAAGACAGGACGGGTGAACTAAGACAGGACAGGTGAACTAAGACAGGACAGGTGAACTAAGACAGGACAGGTGAACTAAGACAGGACAGGTGAACTAAGACAGGACGGGTGAACTAAGACAGGACAGGTGAACTAAGACAGGACAGGTGAACTAAGACAGGACAGGTGAACTAAGACAGGACAGGTGAACTAAGACAGGACGGGTGAACTAAGACAGGACAGGTGAACTAAGACAGGACAGGTGAACTAAGACAGGTGAACTAAGACAGGACGGGTGAACTAAGACAGGACAGGTGAACTAAGACAGGACAGGTGAACTAAGACAGGACAGGTGAACTAAGACAGGACAGGTGAACTAAGACAGGACAGGTGAACTAAGACAGGTGAACTAAGACAGGACAGGTGAACTAAGACAGGACAGGTGAACTAAGACAGGTGAACTAAGACAGGACAGGTGAACTAAGACAGGTGAACTAAGACAGGACGGGTGAACTAAGACAGGACGGGTGAACTAAGACAGGACGGGTGAACTAAGACAGGACGGGTGAACTAAGACAGGACAGGTGAACTAAGACAGGACAGGTGAACTAAGACAGGACAGGTGAACTAAGACAGGACGGGTGAACTAAGACAGGACGGGTGAACTAAGACAGGACGGGTGAACTAAGACAGGACGGGTGAACTAAGACAGGACGGGTGAACTAAGACAGGACGGGTGAACTAAGACAGGACAGGTGAACTAAGACAGGACAGGTGAACTAAGACAGGTGAACTAAGACAGGACAGGTGAACTAAGACAGGACAGGTGAACTAAGACAGGACAGGTGAACTAAGACAGGTGAACTAAGACAGGACAGGTGAACTAAGACAGGACAGGTGAACTAAGACAGGACAGGTGAACTAAGACAGGACAGGTGAACTAAGACAGGTGAACTAAGACAGGACAGGTGAACTAAGACAGGACAGGTGAACTAAGACAGGACAGGTGAACTAAGACAGGACGGGTGAACTAAGACAGGACGGGTGAACTAAGACAGGACGGGTGAACTAAGACAGGACAGGTGAACTAAGACAGGACAGGTGAACTAAGACAGGACAGGTGAACTAAGACAGGACAGGTGAACTAAGACAGGACGGGTGAACTAAGACAGGACGGGTGAACTAAGACAGGACAGGTGAACTAAGACAGGACAGGTGAACTAAGACAGGACAGGTGAACTAAGACAGGACAGGTGAACTAAGACAGGACAGGTGAACTAAGACAGGTGAACTAAGACAGGACGGGTGAACTAAGACAGGACGGGTGAACTAAGACAGGACAGGTGAACTAAGACAGGACAGGTGAACTAAGACAGGACAGGTGAACTAAGACAGGACAGGTGAACTAAGACAGGACGGGTGAACTAAGACAGGACAGGTGAACTAAGACAGGACAGGTGAACTAAGACAGGACAGGTGAACTAAGACAGGACAGGTGAACTAAGACAGGACGGGTGAACTAAGACAGGACAGGTGAACTAAGACAGGACAGGTGAACTAAGACAGGTGAACTAAGACAGGACGGGTGAACTAAGACAGGACAGGTGAACTAAGACAGGACAGGTGAACTAAGACAGGACAGGTGAACTAAGACAGGACAGGTGAACTAAGACAGGACAGGTGAACTAAGACAGGTGAACTAAGACAGGACAGGTGAACTAAGACAGGACAGGTGAACTAAGACAGGTGAACTAAGACAGGACAGGTGAACTAAGACAGGTGAACTAAGACAGGACGGGTGAACTAAGACAGGACGGGTGAACTAAGACAGGACGGGTGAACTAAGACAGGACGGGTGAACTAAGACAGGACAGGTGAACTAAGACAGGACAGGTGAACTAAGACAGGACAGGTGAACTAAGACAGGACGGGTGAACTAAGACAGGACGGGTGAACTAAGACAGGACGGGTGAACTAAGACAGGACGGGTGAACTAAGACAGGACGGGTGAACTAAGACAGGACGGGTGAACTAAGACAGGACAGGTGAACTAAGACAGGACAGGTGAACTAAGACAGGTGAACTAAGACAGGACAGGTGAACTAAGACAGGACAGGTGAACTAAGACAGGACAGGTGAACTAAGACAGGTGAACTAAGACAGGACAGGTGAACTAAGACAGGACAGGTGAACTAAGACAGGACAGGTGAACTAAGACAGGACAGGTGAACTAAGACAGGTGAACTAAGACAGGACAGGTGAACTAAGACAGGACAGGTGAACTAAGACAGGACAGGTGAACTAAGACAGGACGGGTGAACTAAGACAGGACGGGTGAACTAAGACAGGACGGGTGAACTAAGACAGGACAGGTGAACTAAGACAGGACAGGTGAACTAAGACAGGACAGGTGAACTAAGACAGGACAGGTGAACTAAGACAGGACGGGTGAACTAAGACAGGACGGGTGAACTAAGACAGGACAGGTGAACTAAGACAGGACAGGTGAACTAAGACAGGACAGGTGAACTAAGACAGGACAGGTGAACTAAGACAGGACAGGTGAACTAAGACAGGTGAACTAAGACAGGACGGGTGAACTAAGACAGGACGGGTGAACTAAGACAGGACAGGTGAACTAAGACAGGACAGGTGAACTAAGACAGGACAGGTGAACTAAGACAGGACAGGTGAACTAAGACAGGACGGGTGAACTAAGACAGGACAGGTGAACTAAGACAGGACAGGTGAACTAAGACAGGACGGGTGAACTAAGACAGGACAGGTGAACTAAGACAGGACGGGTGAACTAAGACAGGACAGGTGAACTAAGACAGGACGGGTGAACTAAGACAGGACAGGTGAACTAAGACAGGACAGGTGAACTAAGACAGGACAGGTGAACTAAGACAGGACAGGTGAACTAAGACAGGACAGGTGAACTAAGACAGGACAGGTGAACTAAGACAGGACGGGTGAACTAAGACAGGACAGGTGAACTAAGACAGGACAGGTGAACTAAGACAGGACGGGTGAACTAAGACAGGACAGGTGAACTAAGACAGGACAGGTGAACTAAGACAGGACAGGTGAACTAAGACAGGACAGGTGAACTAAGACAGGACAGGTGAACTAAGACAGGACGGGTGAACTAAGACAGGACGGGTGAACTAAGACAGGACAGGTGAACTAAGACAGGACAGGTGAACTAAGACAGGACGGGTGAACTAAGACAGGACGGGTGAACTAAGACAGGACAGGTGAACTAAGACAGGTGAACTAAGACAGGACGGGTGAACTAAGACAGGACGGGTGAACTAAGACAGGACAGGTGAACTAAGACAGGACAGGTGAACTAAGACAGGACGGGTGAACTAAGACAGGACGGGTGAACTAAGACAGGACGGGTGAACTAAGACAGGACAGGTGAACTAAGACAGGTGAACTAAGACAGGACGGGTGAACTAAGACAGGACGGGTGAACTAAGACAGGACAGGTGAACTAAGACAGGACGGGTGAACTAAGACAGGACGGGTGAACTAAGACAGGACAGGTGAACTAAGACAGGACAGGTGAACTAAGACAGGTGAACTAAGACAGGACAGGTGAACTAAGACAGGACGGGTGAACTAAGACAGGACGGGTGAACTAAGACAGGACAGGTGAACTAAGACAGGACGGGTGAACTAAGACAGGACAGGTGAACTAAGACAGGACAGGTGAACTAAGACAGGACAGGTGAACTAAGACAGGACGGGTGAACTAAGACAGGACGGGTGAACTAAGACAGGACGGGTGAACTAAGACAGGACGGGTGAACTAAGACAGGACAGGTGAACTAAGACAGGACAGGTGAACTAAGACAGGACAGGTGAACTAAGACAGGACAGGTGAACTAAGACAGGACAGGTGAACTAAGACAGGACAGGTGAACTAAGACAGGTGAACTAAGACAGGAACCGTCTCACGTCACAGAGGAATGATGTGCTTAAGGAAGTAAAGCTACACGTTAGCTGTGGATCAGAACATGAATGCAGTGATTCTGTCTCTTTCAACACTCACAACACTGAGGCGTCTCACTGGGATGCAACTCAGGATAATAATAACTATTTATGAAGCAGCTTTAAAAAAAAAGAGTTTACAGCAAAAGAGACAATACAACAGAAAGCTCAGTGAGGCCCAACAGAGCAAAACTAAACCTGGACAACAGATACGATACAAATAAACTTGCTGGACATGAATGCTTCAGCTCAAGGAAAAGAGGTGGAATATTCTAAAGACAGTTTACAGTTAAAGCGACACGGATTCCTTTAGGCGTCTACGATACGTCTGGCTCTCCATCTACGATCGTAAAACACCTCCATGAGAAGCAGCTCACAGAGACCCTCCCTTCAGGAGCAGAGTGTATAATATATATATATATATATAGATATAGATAGTCGTGCTCTAACCTGCTCGTATCCGGCTCTCCTGCCTCTCGGGGTTCTTCTTGCTCTCCTTGGCTGCGGGTCGATCCAGCATCTCCAGCCTCTCCAGCCTCTCCAGGCGCTCCAGCCTCTCCAGGTTCTCGAAGGGATCCGGCGGTTCTTCCGTGACGGTTTCCTCCGCGGTGACCTCCAGGGTTCTCTCCCTCTCGGCGGCCGCCGCGGCCTTCTTGGCCCGCCTCCTCTCTTTGGCCTCGTCGTCGTCCTCCTCCTCCTCCTCGCCGTCGCTGTCGCTCATGTCGTCGAAGCCGAAGTACTGGATCTTGTAACTGGAGCGTCCGACTGCGGCGTCGCCGCTGTTCTCCTCCGGGTGGGCGTCCGCGTCCTCGAAACCAAACAGGTCCGGCTTGCTGTCCTTCTTGGACTTTGTCTGCGTGGGTTTGACCCTGAGGAGAGGAGGAAGGAGTGGTTTACATCCTGCAGTTATTAGGTTCCAACTCCCGGCGTGAAAGAGCATCATGACGACTTAATTCACCAGGAGACTCTTCCCCGGTGAGGAAACTAATCTGTTCATTTCAAGGCATTGGAAGCAAACTTTCATCCTGAATTTAGTTATTCTGCCTCATCATGACGTCCTGACATCATCAGGACAGTCTGACCAATGGATTTCAAGACTTTAAACCAAATGTCCATGAGCAAACATTTAGTGGAATCTGGGTGTAAACAGTAAAAAGTGAGTAAATGTAGTATTTAAACTAACAATGAGAATACAAAGCATACAGTAAACCTTAAATGACTCAAATGAATGAGACAATAGTTTGATTAAAAGAATAAACATTTATATAGATGCCTGTATGTACGCCTGCTTATATTCTGAGTCTTTCTTTTAAAAGCATATTCATTATTTCAAACTCAGCGTAAATGAACGACATGAACACATGAATATAAAACATTTACATGACTTTTACTAAACTTTTGGGGTTTTATTTTTCCTCAAGGACTTTTCCAGGCCTGGAAATAACCGTTTTAAAACTCAAGGACTTTTCCAGGTCATTGAGCGACGGGTCCACGTTTCTGTCCGTTCTCTTTGTTCCAGCTCGACATGAGGTTTCCAAAAGAGCTTTTAATGGCTGCATCATTTCATCCAATGTAATTATTCCCGGAGATCAATTTCAGACATATTTGGCGTCTCTGGGCTCTGAGCCTCCGGCAGAAGTGGAAGACCTTCTAGAAGTTTATGAATCTACTAAACTAAACTAAACCGTCAAAGCAAACGTAGACCAAACAAAAAGGCAGATTAAAAGATTGCTGGGGTTCGATTAAATGCAAACTAGTGTCCTGGCACACGGCTCACAACTGCCATGTCGGAGGCAGCTTCCTGAGCCAACCGGACTTTAGGGGATTGTCAAGCCGGCAAGTTCTCTCACTTGTTGCTGGTTAACTTTAACGAAGTAGTAGTAGTAGTAGTAGTTAGCAGTTAGTAGTTGTAGTAGTTAGCAGTTAGTAGTTGTTTCTGGGCCCCTCCACCCCCCGTGGTCCTACCTCGTGTTTTGTTGTTCCATCTTCTTGCGCTGCCATCCCGCCTCCCCCAGCTCCGCGGTGCTCCCGGACCCGGCAGCAGTACCGCCGCCGCCACCAGAGGGCGCCGCGTCGCCGCTGAACTCCTCCACGCCGCGGTCCTGGATGGTGACGTTGCACATGGACACGGAGGAGGGGTGCAGCACCGTGTAGTCCCTCGTCCTGCCCCGCCCCCGTCCCCGACCGCCACCCGGCGCCTTGTTGCCGCCGGCCTCGGCCTCGGGGGGATCGGCGCCGCCGGAGTCCGAGGCTTTGCCGGAGCCCCGCTTGTTGGGCCTCCGGTACGTCCGACAGTTAGAGTTTCTGACGAGCGGCGAGTCGGAGGAAGTCTCGGACGTCTCGACCGGGAAGTCGTCGGCGTCGCCCCCGAGGTCCTCGCTCTCGCCGGGGCTCCGGGGCCGTGGCGGGGAGAGGGGCTCCTCCCGCCGGGGCGGCCTCGGGGCCGGGGCCACGCCCGCCGTGGCCCAGGACAGCGTGGGGGCGGGGTTACGGGGCAACTGGCTGGGCGAGGGCGGCGGAGGGAGACCCATGATGGCGTCCCAGGAGTCGCCGGACTCCGCCTTGGACCCCGTCTTCAGGGTGGTGGTCAGCGCCAGCGGCTTCTTGTCGCTCTCGGATGCGTTTTGGTACCACGAGTAGATGTGCTGGTTCTCCGACGACGAGGAGGACGACGTCTGCTGGGGCTTTCCTGGGGAAGAGGGAGACGGACTCTGGATCAGTAAGGTAGCAGAAACTGGCGCCGCAAGATATCCACTCGGACTACAACCAACGATAGCCTTCATTACCACACCTTTTTTATGAGCGTGTGGTCTATGAAACCCATCACAAGGAGACGAGGAACAGGCAAAGACAATACATTTTCATTATTTGAGAAGGTCGACTGATCAATTACTGATCGATCTACTTCATTATTTCAGCATAATGTCAACAATCAGTGGCGCTACAATATTGTATTCTCTGAACCTGACTCACGGAGAACTTAAAAAGGGGGAAAAGTCCTTCAGGTTAATATGCAGACTCATCATGGATGCTGTTAAATTCAATGTGTTTGCCTACACAATACTACACAATACTACAACAACACAAACACACCGTGTGCCCACAGCTCGCTGCTGAAAAGCTCGTTTCAGAAAGCACCTTTACACACAGAAAACAGGTCACACACACACACACACACACACACACACACACACACACACACACACACACACACACACACACACACACGTCTGTATCGGCTCTGAAGTAGCTGAGGTTTTCTGTCAAAAACTAGAAAGTAGGCCACGTCGCTACACTTCACTCTTCAGACCTAATCTGACAAAACGAGAAATACAAATTAAAAAAACACACAAACGGATAAAACATTTGGAGAGCGACGGCGTTGTGCGAGCCGCTCTGGAGCGTCAGCGTCGTCTTTAGAGCGACGCTCCGAAAGAGGAACACGGTCGATTCCCAGGAACGGCAGACAGCTGAGGAGACGCACAAGCCGCCAGCCTTCTAGTCCTAAAAACACTCCAGAAATATGATGATTAGATTAGATATTCCTTTATTAGTCCCGCAGTGGGGACATTACAGGACTACAGCATCACTACTGCTCTGCCTTGATGATCTGACCAAGTTAAATGGTGAGAAGTGAAGACAAATGTCCGCTCACAAAGTCTAGTCCTCGCCGCCACATTCTTAAAATAAACCGTCCTTCAGTCCCTGAATGTGTCGTGTTGAATGCGATTGTTTTTTTACTACCACTTTGGAGTCCAGTAACCTCTAACGGTCATCTACCTGTGTTTGTATATGTTATACATGAAGCAATAGATGACTGGATGCTGAATAACTACAGGAGCAGAGCTAGTCCAGAGCTAGCTGCTCCTGTAGTTATTCCTTCAGGTATATTGTATAATATACCTGAAGCTAACTAGCTATAACTTAGCTAGTTAGCTTCAGGTTAGCTAACCTGAAGGCTTCACATTCTGTGCGTTACCTCTGGTGGCGCTGCTGCTGTTGAAGAACCGAGCCGTGTCCTCCACCAGGCCGGGCCGGTCCCCGTCGCTGGCCGGCCAGGACGGCGTCCCCTGAGCCGACCCCGCGGCGTGGGACCCCCCCAGGAGGCTGGACCCCCCCAGGAGGCTGGACCTGCTCCCCGTGTCCAGAGACAGCCCCGGTCTTTCCGCCCGCGGCGGCTCCGCGGCGCTCGGCTTGGCGGGCGACGACTTGTTGGCGTTGTTTCCGCCGCGAGACGACACCGGCTTGGACTCCTCGTCGCTGTCGAACCCGAACGGGTCCTCCAGGCCGTCCCCGCTCGGACGGGGCCTCTTGTAGACCTCCAGGACGGAGTCATTCTTGGGCGCGCCGGCGCGCTTGGAGCCCACCTTGGCCTTGTAGGTGGTGTCGCCCCATTTGGTGCTCAGGGTGCCCCGCTTGGTGGACAGCACCTCGTCGAACTTGGACGTGCCCTCGCCTCCCTTGCGGCTGTAGGTTTTACCGAATCTGGACGTCATTGTTGCATCTGGGTCATATTCTCTAAGACGAGGGAGCCAGAGAAGAATATATACATTATAATATTGTATTTATTATTTAACTTTACAACAGAGTCCAGAGGGCCATGGGTCACTCGCATAAAGGATAGAGATAGATATATATATATATATATATATATATATATATATATATATATATATATATATATATAATACATTTTGTTATTTGAAATGCTTATTTTCTTAATTTAACTAACCAGAGGACGTCACAAGAATATATATTATATATATATAATAATATATAAAATAATATGATATATAGTACGCATTATATATATATATATATATATATATATATATATATCTAATACATATTAGATCTAATAATATTATACATAATGATGATATATAGTACATATTATATATATAATAATATTATATCGTACAGATTTTATAAATATATATCTCTAATACATATTATATATAATAATATTATACATAATAATATGATATATAGTACATATTATATATAATATATTATACATAATAATATGATATATATTACATATTATATATAATAATATTATATATCGTACATATTTTACAAATATATATCTCTAATACATATTATATATAATAATATTATATATAATAATATTATACATAATATGATATATAGTACATATTATATATTATACATAATATTATATATTTGGTTATTTAACAGAGATCAGTCAGTTTAATAAAAATTCTCTCACTCAATGTTTTTGGCACGCAGGTAATAAAAAAACTCACATTTAAAAAAAACAGATGAATATAAGAGAGACGTGACGTCATCAAGGTGTGAGATAAACTAGCAAACAAGGCTAACGTTAGCTTAGCTGGCGAGCTAACGGGCTAGCGTTGAGCTAACCGCTAACAATAACCACAAACTGCGCGTCGAAGCCGCGAGATGAAACCCGCCGCGCGCGCGTGGACCGGAACCCCGCGGGGCCAGCTGTCCCTCATACTTACTTGGTGAGCTAAAAGGTCCGATATGCGCGCGCAACACACTCCAGAACCGAGCCCGTCCCGTTAGCTCGAGCGGCGCCGTCGGGGCCTGTGTCTCCTGCTTCGAGCTCACAATATAAACAAGGCCCAGCGGACGAGCCGTTAACGGCCGGTTGGCGGGTTTTAAACAAAAAAGACCAACGGCTGGAACCGCGCGCGCGGACGGTCGAGAGCAGAGACCGTTTATGAGCCCATGGAAGTGCCTCTGCTTCTGCTTTTACTGATAAATCGCACTCGATTGTCTCCTCCGGGTCGCGACGAAGGTTTCCATTGGACTCCCCCCGCTGCGTCAAGCTAACCGGGGAGAGGAGCACGTGACCGGAAGCGGGGGTCGTCTTCTCCTTAGAAGAATAAAAGCACGCGTTGAAACGGACGGAAAGAACGGTTTTATTTTAGCGAAGCGTAGTTTACATACATTTATTATATCTATGATATATATTTTAAACATATTTGACACAGACTCCTTTCATCTACATGGTATTCCGTGTCACGTTGATTGCTATGTTTTGGTCTAGTGTTGTTTTGAAAATCATAACCGGAACTGGTCATGTATCCTATTTCGACCTTCATCAATCTTAGCACTACGAAAGCCGCGTTCAGGTGCTGCCATTAAACTCGTAAAAATAATAATTTTCTATGATACCCCGTAAATGCGGCAAAAATAAATAAAATAAAAGATATACAATATAATAAAATATAGAAAATATGATAAAATAATATATAATATACAAGATTTATAAAATATAATATAATCGTGTATTATAAAAATATATTATAAGTTAAATATACAATATAGATGAACCTAAACACTGTAAGTTATGATGTGTATCATTATTTACTTAATTTATTATTTACTGTGGAAAGTATGAGTTTTTTGATTGAAAATCTATAACCTACTTTTTTACATAATCAAAAATAACATCCTGAACTGCCCCGATAGTGTCAGTGCTAAGTGTATTGAAAAAGCAACGTCCCAACCTCCTTCAGGCTTTTTTAAAACTATGTGCAACATCATTACACTACTAGAGCCACAGGCTTCAACCATCCATATATAATTATGAATGCAGACAATGCATGTCAATAACAGATTTAATACATACGGTAAGCCACACAAAATGTAACATGGTAATAAAACACACTTTATTTCAGAGATGTTGCATGTTAAGGTTTCTAAACGTATACAAACAGTCCAGAAAGGTACAATCTACTGTCTTATTTCTCATATGAATCCGAATGCATATAAATGTTAACTTAGGATTTAAATACTTCATCTTGACCTCTCTAACTTTGCACTACGACGGAGACCTTGACAGGCATTATTTTCAGAGGCAGTGCATTCCTGGTGCAAAGGTACGGGCACAGCCTCTCAGTGAAAGTGTGTGTGAAGGTGTGTATGTGTGTGTCCGTGTCCGGGTCAGAGAAGGTCAGCTTCCCTCCGTCCCAGTCCAGATGAACTCTGATCCTCTGGAGCTTCTCTCTGACTCGGAGATCCGTGTATTTATGTATCGGGGAGAACGCTCTGTAGCCGACCTCGCTGAAGTCTACGCTCCACACCGGAGACCCGGCGAACCCCGTCCTGCTAACGGACTCCGCCAGCACCCCGAGCTCCCAGTCTTTGTTGTCTCCGACCTCGACGGCCCAGCTGTGAGTCCCCGAGTCGAACCCCGAGCCCAGGACGGAATCCCAGTACGCAAACCTCTCGGGGTTTTCGGGAAGCTGCTGTATCTTTTCATGTCTCACGCTGGTCAGATCTCCGGAGAGGGTGAGCTCTGGGTAGGCGGTGTTTGGGTCCAGAACCACGGGAGCGTAGGAGACCAGGTCCTTCATCTTGGTCCAGATGTTGAAGGTCAGGTTGCCCAGGTGTTTGGCCTCGTCTATCAGAGCTCCTGAGAGCAGCTGTGGATCCTCCAGCAGGGGGCGCTGCTGGACTCGTTCCACTGCAGCCTTGTAGTTGTTGAGGAACGAGACGTCTTCAGCTCTCAGCTCGTCCTCTGTGGCTCTGACTGTGTCTGAAAGAGCTGCTATCTCTCTGCTCAGAGCCTCCATCTCCTCCTTCATCATCTGACTCTTCTGCTCCTCTTCCTCCCTCAGTGCATCCACCCTGGCCTCCTCTTCCTCCTCGAGGAACCGGTGGAGCTTCCTAAACTCTCCCCTGATCTGCCTCTCCGTGCGCCGAGCCTGGACCGTGATGTGTTTGGCCGTCCGGTTGAAGTTCATTTGAACTTGGTTGAAGACCTTCAGCTGGTCCCGTAGAGGCTGCAGGGCCTTCTGGAGCTCCTCCCGGTGGTCCTGCGCCGCCTCGCCGATGGGCCTGAACTTGTGGTCGGTGTGGATCTTCGCGTCTCGGCAGACGACGCACACCGGCTGCCGGTGGTCCAGGCAGAAGAGTTTGAACTTCTCCGAGTGCAGCGGGCAGAGGGCCGCGGACCCCGCCGAGCCTCCCTGACCTCTTTTCAGCGAAAAGGTCTCGCACAGGTTCCTCAACGCCAAGTTGCGGGGCGGATCCCCGCACAGGGAGACCGTCCGGCAAACCGGACACTCTCGGAACGGTTTCCCCGTCCACCAGATCTGCAGACAGGCTCTGCAGAAGCTGTGGCTGCACGGCAGGAGGACGGGGTCTCTGAAGACGTCGTGGCAGGCCGGACAGCAGAAGTCCTCCTCTGAGCTGGAAGCCATCTTCTCACTCAACTACAGAGAGACACCAAACAACTATAAAGAGACACAAAATGATGACAAAGAGACACAAACAACTACAAAGAGACACCGAACAACTACAAAGAGACACAAACAACTATAAAGAGACACAAAACAACTACAAAGAGACACAAACAACTATAAAGAGACACAAAACAACTACAAAGAGACACAAACAACTGCAAAGAGACACAAAACAACTACAAAGAGACACAAACAACTACAAAGAGACACCAAACAACTACAAAGAGACTCAAAATTATGACAAAGAGACACCAAACAACTACAAAGAGACACCAAACAACTACAAAGAGACACCAAACAACTACAAAGAGACACAAACAACTATAAAGAGACACACACAACTACAAAGAGACACAAACAACTATAAAGAGACACAAACAACTGCAAAGAGACACAAAACAACTACAAAGAGACACAAAATTACTACAAAGAGACACAAACAACTACAAAGAGACACAAAACAACTACAAAGAGACACCACACAACTACAAAGAGACTCAAAATTATGACAAAGAGACACCAAACAACTACAAAGAGACACCAAACAACTACAAAGAGACACAAACAACTATAAAGAGACACACACAACTACAAAGAGACACAAACAACTATAAAGAGACACAAACAACTGCAAAGAGACACAAAACAACTACAAAGAGACACAAAATTACTACAAAGAGACACAAACAACTACAAAGAGACACAAAACAACTACAAAGAGACACCAAACAACTACAAAGAGACTCAAAATTATGACAAAGAGACACCAAACAACTACAAAGAGACACCAAACAACTACAAAGAGACACCAAACAACTACAAAGAGACACAAACAACTATAAAGAGACACACACAACTACAAAGAGACACAAACAACTATAAAGAGACACAAACAACTGCAAAGAGACACAAAACAACTACAAAGAGACACAAAATTACTACAAAGAGACACAAACAACTACAAAGAGACACCACACAGCTACAAAGAGACACCACACATCTACAAAGAGACACAAAACAACTACAAAGAGACACCACACAGCTACAAAGAGACACCACACAACTACAAAGAGACACAAACAACTACAAAGAGACACCACACAGCTACAAAGAGACACCACACAGCTACAAAGAGACACAAAACAACTACAAAGAGACACCACACAGCTACAAAGAGACACAAACCATCAGCGTGGAGCTGAATCCCGCAGCAGGCGGGCGGGGAGAGGTGCCACGTCTTGCTCAGGAAAAGCTCCTGTGGAGTCACTTTCACTTTGAGGAACCCTGGTTCCGCTTTGGGAGTGTTCTGCTGGTGTTCAGGGGCAGTATTCAGATATCCCAGCGCTCCCAGTGCTCCCAGCGCTCCCAGTGCTCCCAGTGCTCCCTCGTGAAGCGCTCTGGTCGGTGGAAGTGTAATGGTGGCCGGAAGCCGATTCCCTTTGTGTTTCTCACTGAGTTGTATTTCCTGTCTCAGGTGAGTCACCCAACAGGTGGACTGTGGAGGGTCACATGACTCGTACAGCACGTGACTGTGTCTGCCGTGACGGGTTGTTCTTCGGTGTTTGCTTTGTGAGTCCAGCAGGTGGAACACAAACACTTTGGTTCAGTTTGAGTAAAACAAGGTTCTGTTTGAAAGACAAAGTTGTGTTGTTGACCTTTTCATTAATAACCAACACCTCAGTGCACAGATTAATCACACAAGCAGATCTTGTGTCACTAAACATTTTATTGATGAGCTCAGCATCAACATTTTTCAATTTACATTAATTAACAATATTATTATTAAAAATGTAATCTGGATTAACAAAACGTGACAAAACATATTTGCAGTTGAAAACTATTAACGTCCCTTTTGGAATATTCTGAGAGAATTTGATCAAATACTTCTTAATGCCTTAAATTATTATAGTTAGTGTTATTAACATTAGGTTATGCCGGCTCAAGTCTTCCTTTCTACTGGAAATACGTTGAATAGCTAAAGCTAAAGTGCCTCTGCGGTGTATTAGTATTAGTTAACTCTAAACAAACAACTTGAATAGTTTCAACTTTATCATGAAAACATGAATAAACTCAAAGACATGACTTCACGCTTTCTCATGCTGGAATTTTATTGATCTTCAAACTGACTAATATTACAATATCTCTGATCTCTGCAAGATCTTGGTAACACAAAACAAAAATTAAAAAAACAGCTTTTCACTCTTTGGGTGGACGGGTGCGTCTCCGCCTCGGTGGTTTCTGAGCGGCGGCGCTGCTCGGCCTTTAGGACCCGCACCGATCCAGCGCTTGTTGACGTGCACCCCGCCGAGGCCGTCTGCTTCTCCGGGGGCAGTCGGGTCGTCTTGGCATCGAGCATCGCTTCTTCAAAACCTCCCCCCCCAAAAAAAGCAGTTACTGCGGAGCGCTAAGCCTGGCTGAAACCCCTGCGTGGCATGCTGCGGCGCCTGTGCCAGCGCCGGCCTCCCCGCCGGCCAAAGAGCCGGTTGCTGCCGTACGGCGAGGGGTTCAATGTGGCAGAGCTCTGCGGCGTCACGCGGTTCTGGAGAATGGAGCCGGCACACGGGGGCTGGCATCGGGGCCTTCTTCAAAAACAATTAGGCCTTTGACAGCAACCAGAGAGCAGCAGGAGGATCCACTCTGGCAACGGCGGGAGAGGAAGAAGCCAAATGACTCACCACCCCGGTGGAATCACTTTCTCTGGAGGTGACGGTTCAGAGAGGAGAGAGGGGCCTCTGGTGCTGAGCGATTCCCTTTGTCTTCCACGGAGCGCCCAAATCCAGCCCCGAAAGATCAGTGTTCATCCTCGTGTGCACGGAAAAACAACATAAAACTACTAGAGACACAGAACAACAGCAAAGATACACAAAGTGACTCCAGACGAAAACCCATAAAACCTATTCAATAATAAAGAAACGACTACAGAGAGACACAAGGCGACTACAAATACATACAATGAGAGACACTAAATGACCACGAAGAGACACCAAACAACTACAGAGAGACACTAAACAACTACAAAGAGACACTAAACTACTACAGAGAGACACTAAACAACTACAAAGAGACACTAAACAACTACAAAGAGACACTAAACTACTACAAAGAGACACTAAACAACTACAAAGAGACACTAAACTACTACAAAGAGACACTAAACAACTACAAAGAGACACTAAACTACTACAAAGAGACACTAAACAACTACAAAGAGACACTAAACTACTACAAAGAGACACTAAACTACTACAAAGAGACACTAAACAACTACAAAGAGACACTAAACAACTACAAAGAGACACTAAACAACTACAAAGAGACACTAAACTACTACAAAGAGACACCAAACAACTACAAAGAGACTCTAAACAACTACAAAGAGACACTAAACTACTACAAAGAGACACTAAACTACTACAAAGAGACACTAAACAACTACAAAGAGAGACAAAATTATGACAAAGATACACAAACAACTACAAAGATACACAAAAGGACTTCAACGATACACAAAAGTATCACAAAGAGACACAAAATGGCCACAAAGATACACCAAATAACTATGAAGATACAGAAACAACTACAAAGAAACACCAACCTCCAGCAAAAAGAGGCTGAACCTCTTCTGAACGAACATTGACCCTGTTCACACTGTCTGGCCAAAGAAATATGCCTCACTTTAAAATCCACAAGCAACAGGATACAAGAGGCTATGTATGGTGGGGACATTCAGGTCAAACAGCAGTAACACATTAAAAACATGAGACCCCACTAAACCAAATGGGGGCCTACTCCTAAGAACAAAACCAGCTTAGTCAATTAAGTTACATTATTTTTGTAAAATTAGTACTTTATTTTAAGATAAACATTTTTCAAAACCTTTCAATAATGGTTTTTTTTTTCATTTTTAAATCCAGCCCTTATTGTAATTGAAATGAGAGAAGAATATTTATTTAATATTAGAGTATTTATAATTCATCCAGTTACATTTTAAAACTACTAATACATATTGTTGAGATATTATTTCTGTCTTTCTTTATTTGATTTGACAGTCATGTGTTGACTTCATACAGACGTTGAAACAACTGCTGCTACTTCAATACTTATGGGACTAAATCATAGCAAGCTAGACATCACTGTGATGCTCTGGACCTTTGCAGGAGGACCTGTCCTCAAACTGGACCTTGTTGAACACTAGTTGAACACCTCTGATCTAAAGCATTGCTGGGACGTGGGGGAGGTTGTTGGTTCTTCTTGTGCGTCTGTTGTGGAGAGGATGGAGGGAGTGTTTTCTGACAGGAGGCAGAGGAGAAGAACAGATTCAGGGTTTCCTGAGCTGTGATTGCTGCTCATCACCACTAGGGGTCAGAGTTCACACATCGTCTGTCTCTGTTTCCACGCGTCTCTCCCTTTGTTTTCTCTGTCGTCTTCCAGATAAATAGATAGATAATGTAGAAATATACGTATAAAACTGTATAAGTACAAGTCTGCTACATTAGCATCAAAATATATTAAAGTGCCAAAAGTAAAAGTACGCATTATTCAAAATGTCTTATTTCAGAATGTCTGGGTTATGATTAATAACAAATCAATGTGTTGTTGCAGCTGGTAAAGGAGAAGCTCATTTTAAATACTTTAAACTCCTAGCCTGACATTTAATAACATACTTTAAAATAGATTTACATTTTGTATAAATAATCGAAATCTGCAAAACTAGTAACCAAAGCAAATCAAATATACGTATCGGAGTAAAAACTATTATATTTAGTCGGTTAAAAGGAGCATTAAAATGGAAATGCCCAAGTTAAGAAGTATAAGTACATCATATGTGCACCTACTTGAATAAATGTACTTCATATTGTTCTTCAGATGTAGACATGACGTCATGTGTACAGGTATTTTACTTTGAAATCCACATAAAAGAAACGCCTTGTCGTCGGCCCAAAAAACAAACAACCGGTTTTATTTTGTAAGGTCAAACCGGAAGCAGTCTTTTTTTTTGCGTGGGTTCCTCCGTGTGACTTCACGCTCGTGCCGGACCGCGTCCCCCCGCTCTGGACCCGGACTGAGCCGAACCGCGTGAGTAGAAAGCCCGCGAACCGCCGGTTCCGCAGCCCGCGTGCCGCGCGCCGCCAGACGGCGTCACACTGAAACTCGTCCGGCCAGAAAATATGACTCGTTATGAATGTGTCGAACACGTAATGGAGCCTGCAGAGGAACAGAGGCCTCCGCAGCTTCATCTCCACAGGGAGGAGCTGACGGCTGTTTAATGGACTATTATTAATAATATTATTAATAATAATATTATTATTATTGTTGTCTTTATTTATTGTGAGGCTGTGTGACGTCAGTAGTGCAGGAAACAACTGTTTATTTACACACAAACACACTGCAATTACATGTTTCTCGTGTAAAGAATCACGTAAATATGATCTATAATAATATCTCTGTCTGTAGAAAGTGTCACTGTTTAACCCTCCATCGGTGGAGGAGTGTGTGTTATATCATATTATTATATTATTATATATTATATTATACACTACAGAGGTGTGTCTCCCAAATGAAGTCGGAAGGATTAACCGCTTAGGAATTACGTGTATTTTATCAGTAGCTGCAGGACGTTTACAAGTTCTGTTGTGTGTGTGTGTGTGCGTGCGTGCGTGCGTGTGCGTGTCCGTGTCCGTGTCCAAACAAAGTCTTCTGGGTTTACTTGTGTTGTGTAATTTGGGAATGTTACGCTCATGACTCATATTTCACATTCCTAAAGCTGTCAAACATAAATAAATGACATGTATACATTTAAATGATAACTTACGTCTTTTTAAAATGGTTTATAACGCTTAGATTATTAGATGTGGTAACTTTGGTTTGATAAAGTCACTGTGTGTGTGTGTGTGTGTGTGTGTGTGTGTGTGTTAACAGCAATGAGGAAAACAGATGCAGAAGTCACAACAATGGGTCTTTGAAACTTTTTTTTTCCTCTCCATTGTTTTCTTTTGTCATGTGACTCATTGTGGCTCCTGCACTTCAGACTGAGAGGTGTGACGCTACGCTACATGCTAATATATATGTGTGTGTGTGTGTGTGTGTGTGTGTGTGTGTGTGTGTGTCCTGCGTGCTTCAACTAGCTCTGTCAGAACGCATAACTGCATTTAAAATTCCTCTCGTGCTTTTAGAAGCTTTATTATTGAAACCCTTCAGCAGTGTGAGCTACACGTTGAGGGGAGGATCCGTGTCGGGCCGCAGGTGTGCGTGTCCTTTAGGTGTGCGTGTCCTTTAGGTGTGCGTGTCCTTTAGGTGTGCGTGTCCTTTAGGTTCGGTATCGGGACACGCAGGTGTGTTATCGCTTCACATTGCTGTCACTTAGCAGAGGAAATATTAAAAGAGGCTGCTAACCAAATCTGCATCAGTTGTGAAGCCGATCTCCTTCTTGCAGCAACACGCTGAGAGGAAGCTGAAGGGTTGACACGTCTCCAGCGAGAGAGAGAGAGAGAGTGTGTGAGTGTGTGTGTGTGTGTGAGAGAGAGAGAGAGAGAGAGAGAGAGAGAGAGAGAGAGAGTGAGTGAGTGAGAGAGAGACTGCCTGCCTGCCTGTCCGTCCGTCCTGCATGCTTTTAGAAGCACGAGAGGAGAACTTAAACATATAACGTCTATAACTGCAACTCTTTGATTTGATGTCTTTAAACGTCTCGTTTTGTCCCAAACCCAAAGAGATTTATTTAAATATGAAATGAAACAGATGAACTCAGGAAGTCTTCATGCTGGAGAAGTTGAAAACAACATTTTTCCGAAATCTTTGCATGAAAACTACTTCAAGGATTAAATGATTTTCATAGTTAGCGATTGACTTATTTGTCGACTTCTCATTGCAGCTCTGATATAATGTGTCATGAATATACTAGACTAGACTATAATATAATATAATAGTATAGAATAGACGAGTATAGACTAGAGTATAATAGACTAGAATAGTATAGAATGGCTGCAGCTGTGATGATCGCGGATGCTAAAACTCGGGCATGGGCGGACTTCCGGTTGGCCTCAAAGAAGTTCTGGCAAACCATCCGGCGGCTCAGGAAGGGAAAGCAGGGCCTACCCCAGGCTGTCCTCAGTGGGGGCGGGGGGGACTGCTGACCCGGACTGGGGACATCGTCGGGCGGTGGAAAGAGCACTTTGAGGAACTCCTAAAACCGGCCAACATGTCCCCTGGAGAGGGGGCAGCGCCACTTTGGGGTGGTTGCACCCATATCCCTGGCAGAGGTCGCTAAGGTAGTCAAAAAGCTCCTTGGTGGCGCCGGGTGGATGAGATCCTGAGATGCTGAAGGCGCTGGACATTGTTGGGCTGTCTTGGCTGACACGCCTTTGCAGTGTCGCATGGGGGTCGGGAACAGAGCCCATGGACTGAAGACCGGGTTGCTGGTTCATCTTCAAGAAGGGGGACCGGAGAGTGTGCTGAACTATCAGGGTCACACTGCTCAGCCTCCCGGGAAAAGTGTATACAGGGTGCTGAAAGGAGGTCCAGGGTGCTGAGAGGAGGCTCCGACCGCTTGTCGAACCTCAGATTCAAGAGGAACAGTGTGGATTCCGTCCCGGTCGTGGAACAGTGGACCAGCTCTTTACCCTCAAAGACTACTGGAGGGGTCCTGGGAGTTCGCACAACCAGCTTTGTAGACTTGGAGAAGGCTTTCGACCGGGTCCCTCGGGGGGGTTTTGTGGGGGTGCTGCGGGAGTATGGAGACCGGATGGCCCGTTGGCACGGGCCATCCGGTCTCTGTACGCCTGCAGTAGGAGCTGTGTTCGTATCCTCGGTAGTAAGTCAGACACGTTCCCGGTGGGTGTTGGTCTCCGCCAGGGCTGTCCTTTATCACCGGTCCTGTTCCTGACCTTCATGGACAGGATATCTAGGCGCAGCCAGGGGGCGGAGAGGATCCGGTTCGGGAGTCTCGGGATCGCCTCTCTGCTGTTCACAGATGATGTGGTCCTGTTTGCCTCCTCGGACCGTGACCTCCAGCATTCACTGGGGCGTTTTGCAGCCGAGTGTGAAGCGGCAGGGATGAGAGTTAGCACCTCCAAATCTGAGGCCATGGTGCTCTGCCGGAAACCGGTGGATTGCTCCCTCCAGGTGGGGACAAACTGCCTACCCCAAGAGAAGGAGTTCAAGTATCTCGGGGTCTTGTTCACGAGTGAGGGTAAGGTGGAGCGTGAGATCGATAGGCGGATCGGTGCGGCTGCAGCAGTAAAACAGGCGCTGTACCGGTCCGTCTTGGTGAAGAGGAGCTGAGCCGGAAGGCAAAGCTCTCCATTTACTGGTCGGTCTACGTTCCAACCCTCACCTATGGTCACGAACTCTGGGTCGTGACCGAAAGAACGAGGTCTCGGATAAAAGCGGCCGAAATGAGCTTCCTCCGTAGGGTGGCCGGGCTCAGCCTTAGAGATAGGGTAAGGAGCTCGGACATCAGGAGGGAGCTTGGAGTCGAGTCGCTGCTCCTTCGTGTCGAAAGGAGTCAGCTGAGGTGGTTCAGCATCTAGTCAGGATGCCTCCTGGACGCCTCCCATTAGAGGTTTTCCAGGCACGTCCAACTGGTAGGAGACCCCGGGGAAGACCGAGGACACGCTGGAGGGATTATATCTCCCGGCTGGCCTTGGAACGCCTCGGGGTCCCCCAGGATGAGCTGGAAAGTGTTGCGGGTGAGAGGGAAGCCTGGGTCGGCCTGCTGGACCTGCTGCCACCGCGACCCGACCCCGGATAAGCGGCTGATAATGGATGGATGGAGTATAGAATAGACTAGAATATAATAGACTAGAATAGACTGGCCCGAAGTCTTTGTTCCATGTAAAATCCAGATGTGCTGACACACAGAGCCACCACAACGACACGTGCCATGATGTTAATGATATTAATGATGTTAATCTCCATTCAGGTCTTGAAGCTGCTCTCTAACCTGCGGTCGGTTCTAGCGGGTCTCACCTGTCCCACCTGTCCCGCCCCCCGGTGATGCCCCAGGGCGGGCCGAGCAGCTCGGGGTTGCGATGCCGTACGTGGACCGGCAGAATCGCATCTGCGGCTTCCTGGACATCGAGGAGAACGAGGGCAGCGGGCGCTTCCTGCGCCGCTACTTCATCCTGGACACGCAGCAGGGCGGCCTGCTGTGGTTCATGGACAACCCGCAGGTGAGCGGCGGCACACCTGTGGAGGCTCTGGTTTGATTGACAGCAGGAAGTCTCCACGTCTTCCACCGTGAACTAAAAACACACCTTTTTCGACGATACCTTGAATGAAGAAAGTAGCACTTCAGTAGCACTTAAACCAGATCAACAGCTCATGTGACCTTGATATGAATACCAGACCCTATTGTCCTTGATCTCTAATATATTATTCAAAAAAATTATGTTTAAACTTATTTTCAGCATAAATAGGATCAAGAGTCTGAGCAAGATTCCCCAAAAATGACTCCTCGATTGCTCCCCGAGTTTTTTAAACAGTATTGTTCGGTGTCTTAACATCAACCCACAGAGTAATACTGCACATCTTTAGAAAGATTACGACCCAAAGCATCTAAATCTGCAATAATAATCCAAATCTAGCAAAGCATTGACATGTTAGGAAGCATATTCAGTCCAGAAACCGTGTTTTTCGGTTCAGAAATTGAAAAGTGACCTACTGCGCTGATCCTTGGTCCCAGCATGACAAACAGGATATGTAAATGACTCCCTACTTCCACATGAGCCGTCTGATGCGCTTTCAGAAGAGTCTGAGGACCAATGAGATCGCAGGATCTCGGAACGCCCAAGATATAAACATTTTAAAAAGCGTGTTTCGCAATGTGGAGATACTAATAAGTGTTAGGAAATGATCTATATGAATTTTATTAGACTCCCACATGCGTCATGTGTCTTTGACTGAAATTCGCCGTTGTAAGGGGGGCTTATCAAGGTTTTAGTGAAACGTTTCAATCGCTTAGTCATGTTAAGGAGTTTACGGAAATATTAAAACACAGAACAACAGCAAAGATACACAAAGTGTGTAGAGACGCAAAATGACCACAAAAACCCATAAAACCTATTCAATAATAAAAAACTACGACTACAAAGAGACACAAGGAGACTACAAAGACATACAATGAGACACTAAATGACCACGAAGAGACAGCAAACAACGATAAAGAGACACAAAATGATGACAAAGAGACACAAAATGATGACAAAGAGACACAAATAAATACAAAGAGACATCAATCAACTACAAAGAGAGACAAAATGTCCACAAAGAGACACCAAACAACTACAAAGAGACACCAAACAACTACAAAGAGACACACAACCACTACTTATGGACTCATGAAGGTTTCAGTGAAACGTTATAATCGCTTAGTCATGTTAAGGAGCTTACGGAAATATTAACATTGAAACAAACTTCTCTGATTTTCGGAAAAGGAGAAAAAGGGTCTTTGAGTTCATAAGTCGTCTCTGATAGCACTTTGTAGCTTAACTTTATTGAAGAAATTGTACTTTCTTGTGGTTCTGAGTTTGTTCTCATGGTTGAATGCACTTATTGTAAGTCTCTTTGGATAAAAGCGTCAGATAAATGAAATGTAATGATTGGTCAGAAAACATCCCGACCGCCTGAGCGTACTGCGCCTTTAAGTGCTCAATAAGTGCTGCTTTTCGTACGTAAACTAACTTCATCGTGAAGTTCATGGACGTCTACCTGCAGGGACTTGAACCCGATCCTTCACACTCCGTCTCCTCTTCTGGAACAAGTCCAGCAGCCTGTGATCAGAGTGAAAACAATACAAATCCATCAGAAAGGTGCAGAGGAGGAAGTGGTTCAGGTGTTTAGAGCCACTGGGATTCACGAGAAACAGGAAGTTGTATTTTAAATCATGTTTGGAACGTTTCCCTTTTGCAGATTTGAGGAAGTGCTCCTTTTTTTATTATAAAATACTAAACTATGACGCTGCTTTTAGCAATAATGAAACATAAATGAGCTGCTGGAGTTCTTGTTTCATAGTTCAGTGGATTGAACATTTCATCGTGTGTGTGTGTGTGTGTGTGTGTGTGTACGTACGTATACAGACAATAACCAATACTCTTAATAATATTGTGATATTGATCCCGAGTGCTGAGGGGATCAATAACAAACGTGTAATAATAATAATAATACTATAAGTATCTATGTGTTTGTGTCTTTGTTCAGAATCTGCCTAAAGGTGCAGAGAAGGTGGGATCTCTCAAACTCAGCTACATCTCCAAGGTCAGTCCACAGACACACACACACACACACACACACACACACACACACACACACACACACACACACACACACACACACACACACACACACACACACACACACAGAGGCGGGTATGTCGGTCTGATGCTACGCTGCGACTTAAAGCGTTTCTCTCCTTCAGGTCAGCGACGCCACCAAACTCAGACCAAAGGCCGAGTTCTGCTTCGGTAAGTTCATCTTCTCATCTTCTCTAATGTGTTAACACATTAGACCTCACTGGACAACACACACACACACACACACACACACACACACACACACACACACACACACACACACACATTAGACCTCACTGGGACTCTGCCGCCACGTTAAACATCATCAGGAACGACTGAAACCAGAAGAGAGGAGGTAGAGCGGCTCATTGAGGTCCTCCTTTCCTCCTCTCCTCCACCCTTCCTCTTTCCTTTCCTCCTCTCCTCCACCCTTCCTCTTTCCTTTCCTCCTTCCTTGTTTCCCTCCTTCTTTTCCTCTCTCGTTAAATTGATTTCCTCTCTTTTGTCCCTGGCTGCTCGTTGTGGTTCCTCTGGTGGCCGACAGCAGCCTTTTGTCACTCAATGGGAGGAAACTGTACAATGACCACACACACACACACACACACACACACACACACACACCCTCGGAGAACCCAGAAGCCAGCTGATATTTTTAGATGATGATTTGCATGAAGCTGGAGGTTTTGTTCTTCTTCCTCTTGTGTTTTATACTCCAACGTTTCAAAGTGAGAAGAAGCCAACGACACGTTTCATCTCTTCCTCTCATCCATTCATCCTCTCATCCTTTCATCCTCTCATCCATTCATCCTCTCATCCTTTCATCCTCTCTTCCTGTCTCTCCAGTTGTAAACGCAGGAATGAGGAAGTTTTATCTGCAGGCCAACGACCAGCAGGACTTGGTGGAATGGATCAGTGTTCTGAACAACGCCACCAAGATTACTGTGAGTGCACACACACACACACACACACGCACACACGCACACACGCACACGCACACACGCGCACACACACACACACACACAGAGAGAGACACACACACACACACACACACACACACACACACACACACAGAGAGAGACACACACACACACACACACACACACACACACACACACACACACACACACACACACACACACAGAGAGAGAGAGAGAGACACACACACACACACACACACACACACACACACACACACACACACACACACACGGACACGCACACGCACGGACATGCACGCACACAAATGCACATGATGGTGGTCAGGAGAGAGAATGCAGCTTTAACACATGAAGCATAGACTTCTATACAACCAGAGGAGTCACCCCCTGGTGGTCAGGAGAGAGAATGCAGCTTTAACACATGAAGCATATACTTCTATACAACCAGAGGAGTCACCCCCTGGTGGTCAGGAGAGAGAATGCAGCTTTAACACATGAAGCATATACTTCTATACAACCAGAGGAGTCACCCCCTGGTGGTCAGGAGAGAGAATGCAGCTTTAACACATGAAGCATATACTTCTATACAACCAGAGGAGTCACCCCTGGTGGTCAGGAGAGAGAATGCAGCTTCAACACATGAAGCATAGACTTCTATACAACCAGAGGAGTCACCCCCTGGTGGTCAGGAGAGAGAATGCAGCTTCAACACATGAAGCATAGACTTCTATACAACCAGAGGAGTCGTCCTGTTGTCAATCTCTCGTTGTGTCTTTAGGTGCCAAAGCCAGGCGAGGGCCAGACGCCGGCCACAGAGACTCCCCAGGAAGTTCTCGGAGCCATGAAACAGGTCTCCTACAAGACTGAGATCATAGGAGGAGTCCCCATCACCACGACAACACAGGTAACACACTCACACTGCGCTGTGTGTGTGTGTGTGTGTGTGTGTGTGTGTGTGTGTGTGTGTGTGTGTGTGTGTGTTGCCTCAGCAGCCGCTCAGCAGGTCCGGACCTGTCGGTGTTGGTATGCAGGACACGTGGCCCAAAGACAGACGAGTGGCGGCGGGTTAAATGTTCGGGCTTGTGATGCTGTGGAGAACATTGAGTCAGTGGAATTATTTCATTCACTCATCAAAGTTCACAGCAACGCTGAATCGTGTGTGTGTGTGTGTGTGTGTGCCTGTGTGCGCCTGTCTGTCTGTGTGTGTGTGTGTCTGTCTGTGTGTGTGTGTGTCTGTGTTGCTCTGTATTTACTGGTTGTGTAAATAAGAAACTTTAAAAAATAAAAGTATAACACATTAAATGTTTAGTTTTTAGGAATATTATAAATATTAAACGTGTGTGTGTGTGTGTGTGTGTGTGTGTGTGTGTGTGTGTGTGTGTGTGTGTGTGTGTGTGAGGGAGAGAGGGAGAGAGAGAGAGAGAGAGAGAGAGAGAGAGAGAGAGAGAGAGAGAGAGAGAAAATGGAGGGAAAACTTCCTGTCCAGAGGAGCGCAGGACCAGTCCGTCATCAAGGCCGGGTACTGTGTCAAACAGGGGGCTTTGGTGAGAACACACACACACACACACACACACACACACACACACAGAATAAAGCTAACAACATGTAATGTTAACAAGACAAGTCTCATTTGTTCTGTCCAGCTCTTTACATCCGTTGGGTTTCTCTCCACGACGTTTTTACTTCATGTGTTTTTTCCAGGTTTTGCTAAGTCGAGATACATTTTGTTGAAACTCAGAGGGTAAACTAACAAATCTGCTGTTGTTTATTGCTCTGTTCCTCTTCCTCAGATGAAGAACTGGAAGAGGAGGTACTTCATGCTGGAGGAAAACGCTGTCAGCTACTACAAATCTGACCTGGTGAGAAAATATGTGTTTTTAGTTATTTGAACAAAAAAAAAGTCCTGTTACGACAGAGAGCTGACAGCTAGCAGGTTACTTCAGTGCATGAAAGCACACTGACTGTTGGCTAACATTACACACACACACACACACACACACACACACACACACACACACACACACACACACACACACACACACACACACACACACACACACACACAGCTGACTAGAACTTAAGGCAGCACGATAAAGTACACATTTAATGACAGAAAACTGTGTGTGTGTGTGTGTGTGTGTGTGTGTGTGTGTGTGTGTGTGTGTGTGTGTTGCCCCCAGTTAGTTCTGTGTCTCTACACGCAGCGGCATGTGTCCTGAATACCTCCTCATGTGATCCACGTGTGGAAAGATTAACGACTCCTAACCGCAGCGTGTGCACATAAACGGACACACCCTGTGTGTGTGTGTGTGTGTGTGTGTGTGTGTGTGTTCATGCCTCTATATTCTCCATTTTAGGTATTAACCTGTTAAGTCCCGTCCTTCAGAAAGTAGAGATGCGTTTAGGTCACATTAAGATGAGGAAATGATCCCAGATCTTTTGGACACATCGTGCTTCTACATTTAGGAAGTTTACATTTGTTCAACTTCATCGTGAAAAGCCTTCGTGATACATTATGACATCATCACTGAAGGTGAAACTTTACCCTGAAATAACACGACTCTACAAGTTGGTAGAGACGTTAGCTCAAAATATCATTTCAAAGTTTTGCTCCCCAGCTGCCAGCCAATCAAAACTATGAGGTCCCGAAAGACGCAGTAATGTTATTAAAACATACTGTGTCTCACTGTATTGACTCTAATGTCACCTAAAAGGTCTCAAAGGCAGAATCTCAGCTAAAAACCCTCCAAACAGCTGCAGAAGTCTTGTGCTAAAATAATGAGATCCAACAAACAACCTTTAGGCTTCTGAGTATTTATTCCTGTGCGGGAAGGAACAAAGTCTCAGTTATAAACCATTCCATGCACAGATAGAGTGTGAGGGAGGGAAGATGGCTTTGCTGTATCAGTAGGGAGGTTACGAGTTTCTGGGTCTTCAACGGCAGATTCGTGAGTTGAAGTTACAGCAGACGGATAAGAGATAAGCTTGTTAATAACTTTGAAGTTGGGAAACCAGATAGGAGGAGGTTTTAATAAGGGAATGCCCATAAATCCTGCAATTTCTCTGACAGTCTCACAATAATGAGTATAACGAGATGAGAAATAAGCCACAAAAAGGTTCTTGCCAGCCTAAGCACGACATGATTATATTGAATATGATATTCAACCCTGCAACAATTATAAGTGCAGTATTTTTTTCCATTACAGTCTGAAAAGAATCGGAGTAAATCCAATGCAGTTGATTTTCCACACGAGCTCTTTCGATAGCCTAGTATACCTGTAAGTAGTGATCTGTGATGAGTCAGCGACGAGAGGAGGAACGCCGATGTTGAGCTGTGGGTTGTTAAGCTCGGTATGTGAGCTAACGGGCTAGGAATGCTAATAACAACGTCCCTGTCAGCCTCTCTTACCTCTGCTGGTTTGGGTTGGACAATGTGATAACAGACACGATGTCTGTACAGTCTATACATGTGCCGAGGTACTTATCCATCGTCAGTGTATTGTTTACAGTAGATGGCGGTCAGGCGGCACTTTGCTACTTGGAACTGAAGCAGTTCGTTACGCTTTCTTTAAGGATACTAACTAGCTCGCAGTTCGCAAATTACTTTATTAGCTAACGGTGCAAACAGGCGGCAACCTCCAATTCTGCAGAGTGAAGTCTATGCTTCATGTGTTAAAGCTGCATTCTCTCTCCTGACCACCAGGGGGCGACTCCTCTGGTTGTATAGAAGTCTATGCTTCATGTGTTAAAGCTGCATTCTCTCTCCTGACCACCAGGGGGTGACTCCTCTGGTTGTATAGAAGTCTATGCTTCATGTGTTAAAGCTGCATTCTCTCTCCTGACCACCAGGGGGTGACTCCTCTGGTTGTATAGAAGTCTATGCTTCATGTGTTAAAGCTGCATTCTCTCTCCTGACCACCAGGGGGTGACTCCTCTGGTTGTATAGAAGTCTATGCTTCATGTGTTAAAGCTGCATTCTCTCTCCTGACCACCAGTGGGTGACTCCTCTGGTTGTATAGAAGTCTATGCTTCATGTGTTAAAGCTGCATTCTCTCTCCTGACCACCAGGGGGTGACTCCTCTGGTTGTATAGAAGTCTATGCTTCATGTGTTAAAGCTGCATTCTCTCTCCTGACCACCAGGGGGCGACTCCTCTGGTTGTATAGAAGTCTATGCTTCATGTGTTAAAGCTGCATTCTCTCTCCTGACCACCAGGGGGTGACTCCTCTGGTTGTATAGAAGTCTATATAAATGACTCTACTTCTCTTGATGTATTCCCTCAGTAAACATTGTAAACATGAGTTTATGTCTCAATCTCTAGTTTCAAGTCTTCTTCAATACAGCATGATGTTCATTTAGTAAATTATGGTCATTTAGAGTCAAACAGACCATAAAGCAGGAGACGCTTTAGGGGCGGGGCTACAAGGTGATTGACAGGCCGACACCAGAGACGTATACATATTGGTGTTTTCAAAGGGTTATTTCAGAATCACCATCTGAAGTCAGTGTGTTATTGTTTCCTCTCCACTGCCTTGCAGGAGAGGGAGGCGCTGAGAGTCATCCCGCTGAAGGAGATCCACAAAGTCCAGGAGTGCAAACAGAGGTCAGTGTGCGTTCAGGCAGTGGCGGGCCGTGCGTTTTCGACCTAGGCCTTCAGTGCCGTGTAGTCCACATCAGTCGGACTGGGGGGAAAAGTGTCCTGGGAGTTACTGTCAGACCGACCCACTCCATACACGGCGCGTTCATACAGACTGTCATGTGTGGACCGCAGACACTCACTCTGCTATATGGCCGATTTTTTTTCTTCACTTTTACGAGCATTGAGGGAGGTCACACGGTGTGTGGGGACCGACCTGCGGCGCTATTTTAACCACTTTGACGGAAAAAAAGGCGCTTTATATGATGAGACAGCGGAGACTCCTGTTGAGCAACAGCCGAGCCTCCCAGTTGCGTTTCTGGAATACGTTTCCATGCGTTTTTGGGCTGAAAATGCCCGCTCGACAGTGGCAGTCGATATTGGGGTCGTCGCTGCCAAACATGCGCTGTCATTAAATCCGCCACCAAGTCCGTTTCTCCTCCTCTTCAGCCATTGAGTGTCAAAAAAACTACACTAAGCAAAACACTCAAAATGTAATTACTTCTCTAGCATATGTTTCAACAACCTGAACTGTTCTTCCTGCTTCTTACTGAGTTCAGCCAGCTAGTTTTCTGTTAGACGGAAGTCACGCTGGGCCACTGACCAATCACACGTCCACGCCCTGACAGCCCACCGCTGCGTTCAGGTGAGCAGGTGATGTGTGCTGCAGCTCATCTCTGACTAATGCTGCTGCTCTGCTCCTGTTCCCTCGTGCAGCGAGCTGATGCTGAGGGACAACCTGTTTGAAATGGTCACCGGCTCCAGAACCTTCTACTTGCAGGTAACCAACAGCAAGATGGCCGTGCATGACTGTTTTGTGTATTTACAAATGCCTTCTTCAGCTTATAGTTTAAAGAAAACAGAGAAATGAAACATTAAGAAAGAAACAGAAACCGAAAGAAACATGCACTTTATTTATCCCCTTGGGGAAATTCTTCTCTGCATTTGACCCATCCCTGGATAGGGAGCAGTGGGCAGCCCTGTGAGGCGCCCGGGGAGCAGTTGAGGGTTCAGTGTCTTGCTCAGGGACACTTCGACATGTGAGCTATGGGGGGACTGGGGATCGAGCCAGCTACCTTGTGGTTGCGGGACGACCGCTCATCCCCCTGAGCTACAGCCGCCCTTTTTTTTCTTTTTTTTTTTTTTAAAGAAACAATTTTGAACCCCTCTCTCTCTCTCTCAATTCAATGAGCTTTATTAGCATGAATGTAAAGACAATATTGCCAAAGCATTACAACAACAAGATTACAGTAAATTTGTTAAAAAACAAGGAAACAGTTGTGTTTCTTAACACCATAAAATTGTCTCTCTCTCTCTCTCTCTCTCTCTCTCTCTCTCTCTCTCTCTCTCTCTCTCTCTCTCTCTCTCAGGCTGACAGTCCAGAGGACATGCACAGCTGGATTAAAGCCGTCTCAGGAGCCATCGTCGCTCAGCGTGGACCCGGACGCTCCGCTGTCGCTGTATGTATCCTGTTTATAGTTAAAGAGCAAACAGAAACGCACGTACTCGTGATCAGGTGGCTCCATCCTGTGGCAGAAGGCGGTACTGCAGGAGACAGACAGGTTTTAATTGGATTGTTTTCATTAATTGAGATATTTTTACTCCGTGTTTATGAATATTATGACGGTCAGTAGATAATATGTCTGTTATTTTAATACTGGGTACTTGGTACCTCACTTGTTCAGGTCACGTTTTATCATCTTTTACCTTTTTTTAGGAGTTTCACAACCTGATGATGATGATGATGATGATGGTTGAAATGTGTTTTCACGATATGAAAAGTGTTTGTTTTCGATTTGCACAAAACACTTTATGCTCTGTGCTACCATGTCTGATCACACACACACACACACACACACATACACACACACACACACACACACACACACACACACACACACACACACACACACACACACACACACACACACACACACTGATTCACCCTTCAAGACAGGCACATTTTCACTGGTTCGCTTTAAGAGACGTAATGCTGTCGACGTCTGGGGAAAGAGAACCAAAAAGGCTGATTTGATTGGAGGCCCCTGTGAGGGGCCCCTGTGGGTGGAGGCGTGGTGTTAAAGGAGCTCTTCACACGTCGTAACTGTTGTTCTATTTCATCCTTACTGACCGCCAGAGGCAGTGTTTCACACTGGATATATTCAGTATCGCGCATGCGCAGGTCGAGTATTTATAACAACAAAGTCACATGTGACCTCGGATGACCCCCAGCCAGGTATGACTTCCGGCGTCATCCTGAGATCAATACTTTTTCATCTTCTCGCTTTGCAGGCTAACTAGTATGCAGTGGTGTATAAAGTACCCAAAAGCTGTACTTGAGTAAAAGTAAAGATACCTTACTGGAAAATTACTCCAGTAAAAGTAAAAGTCACCTATTAAAATACTACTTGAGTAAAAGTCTTAAAGTATCTGATATTTTCTGTACTTAAGTATCAAAAGTATTTTTCTGATATAAAATGTACTTAAGTATTGAAAGTAAAAGTACAAGTACATGCTTTTAATAAAAAAGCAAAGGGTCAGAATTTTGAGAATTATGAAGTTTATTCTTTTAAGTGCTGTGGTCACCGTGACCAAGGACCAGGAGTTGTGTTGATACAATAACTGGGTTGGCTGTGATCATCCATATATATTATGTTCAACATAATATATTGTACCTAAGTATACTTTTGCATCTACTATGAACTTATCATCATAATTCTCCAAAAAGCAATATGACACTATGAAGGAGTTGTAACAGTGTGGTTATAAGTATGCTCATTCCGCCCGCCGTGGGTCTCTTGGTACCGGTCTATGGGTCTCTTGGTACCGGTCTGTGGGTCTCTTGGTACCGGTCTGTGGGTCTGTTGGTACCGGTCTGTGGGTCTCTTGGTACCGGTCTGTGGGTCTCTTGGTACCGGTCTGTGGGGCTCTTGGTACCGGTCTGTGGGTCTCTTGGTACCGGTCTGTGGGTCTCTTGGTACCGGTCTGTGGGTCTCTTGGTACTGGTCTGTGGGTCTCTTGGTACCGGTCTGTGGGTCTCTTGGTACCGGGCCACAGAAAGAATGAATGAAACATTTCAATTAAATAAAAAAAAAATCAAGGCCGGAAAGATGTTTTATTGTGAAAAATGACCGCATACATCCGTCTGTGGTAACCTCAGACGGAACCTCTTGACACATGTCAAGATGTTACGTTACTCTAAAAATGAAACGAAGTCTGTTACAACTCTGCCGGTGATCTGGAAACCAAGGCAGAGTATCCTGAGATCGCCAAAAAAGCATGAAAACCTGCTTTCATTTCAACATCCTGTCTTTGTGCAGCGCGTTATAAGTTAAGCAGTAGACTGGACTAAAGGTTTAGTTAGGAGTAGAGTCAGTAGACTGGACTAAAGGTTTAGTTAGGAGTAGAGTCAGTAGACTGGACTAAAGGTTTAGTTAGCAGTAGAGTCAGTAGACTGGACTAAAGGTTTAGTTAGGAGTAGAGTCAGTAGACTGGACTAAAGGTTTAGTTAGCAGTAGAGTCAGTAGACTGGACTAAAGGTTTAGTTAGCAGTAGAGTCAGTAGACTGGACTAAAGGTTTAGTTAGCAGTAGAGTCAGTAGACTGGACTAAAGGTTTAGTTAGCAGTAGAGTCAGTAGACTGGACTAAAGGTTTAGTTAGCAGTAGAGTCAGTAGACTGGACTAAAGGTTTAGTTAGCAGTAGAGTCAGTAGACTGGACTAAAGGTTTAGTTAGCAGTAGAGTCAGTAGACTGGACTAAAGGTTTAGTTAGTAGTAGACTGGACATAACGAACACACGTCAGGTGTCGTTGTCTCCCGTCTTTCCGAGGTCGGACCCGGTCCGTGAAAATATTGTCATCACGTAACCGGTCCGTGACGCATACAGGTTTGGGAGCGCTGGACTAGAGGATGTAGAGGGCTAATGCATAATATTGTGATTCGCAAAACCTGCTTGGTGGAGTCTGTGTTCCACCACAGTCCCCGATGTTTTTGTTTTTTTCTAAAGATAGATTTGATTTTGTAGCGAGTAACGAAGGTTTCAGGAGAAATGTATCGGAGTAAAAGTATCATTTTTCTTTGCAAAATGTAGTGAAGTAAAAGTAAAAGTAAACAGAAATATAAATAGTAAAGTAGAGTACAGATATCCCCAAAAACTACTTAAGTACAGTAACGAAGTATTTCTACTTCGTTACTATACACCACTGCTAGTATGTTAGCATCCGCTAAAACTGAACTGAGCTCGTTGCAACTCCGACACCGGTCGGAGTTGCAACGGCTGTGACAAGCTGTACCCTCTGAGGAGGAGAAGGTGCATGTTCTACGTCCGGACCATAGCGAGCCGGACAGCGTACCTATCTTCGGTCATCACCAGGTCGGCTACCTTCACGCCGTGAAGCATCACCGGGTGAGATCGACTAATATTGTTTCTGCAACAGCAGATTCCTGCTAATTAAGTGGAGTGCTAACGGGAGTGCGTCCGCTCGGCGTGGCTACATCGCTACTGTCACGGCCGGCTTTCAGTGAGCCGCGTCCCGTTCAGGCTGACTGAGGGGGCGCTAACGAGAGCGACGTCGGTAAACATTTTGGCTGTTATAGGTAGCGGAGTGTCCCCACTCAGGCAACTGAGACCCCGCTAATTCTGACCGCTACCAGACTAGTGAAGAGTGCCCTCTATAGACGCCCCTCTCACTAGACGGACCGTGTCTGACCTGTTTCCACAGGACTGGTCTCCACTGTAGCACTAACTACTGCTAGGACACCAATAATCACAGCTACGGTACTAGTCACGGCTACGGTACTAGTCACGGCTACGGTACTAGTCACGGCTACGGTACTAGTCACAGCTACTGCACTAGTCACAGCTATGGTACTAGTCACGGCTACGGTACTAGTCACAGCTACTGCACTAGTCACAGCTATGGTACTAGTCACGGCTACGGTACTAGTCACAGCTATGGTACTAGTCACGGCTACGGTACTAGTCACGGCTACGGCACTAGTCACGGCTACGGCACTAGTCACGGCTACGGCACTAGTCACGGCTACGGCACTAGTCACGGCTACGGCACTAGTCACGGCTACGGTACTAGTCACGGCTACGGTACTAGTCACGGCTACGGTACTAGTCACGGCTACGGTACTAGTCACGGCTACGGCACTAGTCACGGCTACGGCACTAGTCACGGCTACGGCACTAGTCACGGCTACGGCACTAGTCACGGCTACGGTACTAGTCACGGCTACGGCACTAGTCACGGCTACGGCACTAGTCACGGCTACGGCACTAGTCACGGCTGCTGGACTAGTGAAGAGAGTCCTCGCTCCCCTCTCCTAGACAGACTGTGCCTGGCCTGTTTCCACAGTAGCAGAGTGTTCTCGCTTGGCTTACTGCTAGGACACCAGTAATTACCGCTACCATACTAGAGAGGAGAGTGTCCTCACTCCCTCTCTCTTACTGCGAAGTCAGACTGACTTCGTAATCCACATTGATTAGTGGGGCAGGGTCCCCTCAGAGTCGTGGTTAGGTTAATCCTGACGGCTGTGGGACCTGTATGGCCATGACCTTTTCTCCTTGTCTTGGCCTCGAGCCCCCGAGGGATTGTCTTTCGGAGTATCCGTGCATGAATAAGGGCCGCTAGATTGGTCGTGGTGGAGGTTGACCTCCCCCCGTCAGAGCAGCCGGATCCAGCCCAACCTACCAGTTTCAAATGCTGGCTCTAGCTGGGAGTCGCAGGGGTTCCCCCCCAAGAGGGCTAGGTCTGGCATGCTGGCTTCTAGAGTGAATCAGATGAAGTCCCTTCTCCTGACCCCCCCGTCCTCAGGGAGGACTGAGGCATCAGACCAGGAGTGTCTCCACGTCAAGGGCAACCCTGAGAGGTGTGCCCATGGAGGATACATGTGCTGCAGCCTCAGGGGCATAACCCAGCACATTCACCAGATACTACAGAGTGAACGTTGCCACCCCTCACCCACCGGGTGTGGTTCTTGGGCAAAATTCCTCTGCTTGAGCCATATGAGGTAGTTCCTGTGGGACTCCTCGTGACTTCGTTGGTATAAGTCATCCAGTGTGAAGCACTGCCTCTGGCGGTCAGGAAGGATGAAATAGAACGAAGGTTATGAAGGTAACTACGGTTCTATGAATCCTGGATGACCGCCAGAGTTCTTGGTCACTTGGAATCTCGTGAGCTCGCGAAAAGATTCTGCAGTACTGATCTCAGGATGGTCATCCGAGGTCACAGGTGACTTTGTTGTTATAAATACTCGACCTGCGCATGCGCGAGACGAAACGTATCCAGTGTGAAACACTGCCTCTGGCGGTCATCCAGGATTCATAGAACCGTAGTTATCTTCGTAACTTTCGTTTTCAGATCCGTCAGGCCAGAAGGCTGTCCAGCCCTTGTATACCGAGGTATACGCCATTCTGCAGCGGTGAATGCAGCACGTATGTGACCCCATGACCTCCCACCATAATAACCCCACATTAACCCAGCCGCCAGCCTCCGCTTTGCCGAGCATTTCACCTGCAAACACGACGGCAGCTCTCTGGCTCCGTCCGAGGCCTTTGTTTTATTAACCCCTTCCTGAAGCTACACGAGACGTACGGCTGCAGTAGACTCGCCCCCTGCTGGTGAAGCGGGGAAACGTTCCTCTAGAATCACAGCTGGAGCAGCTGTTACATGCAGTTTGCTCCTCACGATGGCCGAATGTCTCTCACAGAAACCTCTAGACGTGTGTGACCGCTGCAGGAAGTACTGCTTACTTTTCACAGCGTTCCCGACTCCCAGCAGAACTCCAACAAACCAAGTTCATCCTGAGCTTTTTCTATTTCCCCCTCGCTAACCCTCTGTGTATTTCCTCTCTCTCTCTCTGTGTGTGTGTGTGTGTGTGTGTGTGTGTGTGTGTGTGTGTGTGCTTTCCAGAGAGTGAGGTGTGACAGTGACGTACTAACCTTCCCTAAATGAGCCCCGCTGCCCACTTCCTGCCCCTCCCGCAGCGCGCTGCTCATCGTCCAATCAGAGAGCCTCCGCTTCCTCAGCAGCGGCTGTTCGATTCCCGCCCGGCTCCTCGGCGACCCGCAGCGCCTCTCCTTCGTACGTGTTGCTTTATGACCGCATGAGCCCGCGTGTGTTGGAATAATGTCATGTTGTTGTTGTTGTTGTTGTTGATCTGGCTGCTTCTTTCTTTTACTTTCCTCACGAATACAAAATGTTTGCTGAACTTCATTTTAACCCATAAAACCTGCACGTTGTTTTTGTTTCTTCTTTTTTCTCAATCAAATCACACGTCAAAGTCCAAATGTTTCCTTGATCACCAATTTGTCCTATTTTCTCCTCCTCCATCATCATCATCATCATCATCATCATCATCATCCATCGGGTCATCGCTGTGCTCCCTCCATCCATCGTTCTCTTCCTTTTTAACTTACTCTCTCTCTCTCTCTCTCTCCAGGAACACGGTGACCACTGCTCTCCCTCCCCAACATCCTCCTCCACCTTCTATTACTCCGACCAGGAACTACACGGCCCCGGCCCCGCGGGCCCTCAGCTTCACGCTGGACGCCCAGCAGCAGGACGGCTTCCTGGGCCTGCTGCCGTGGAGGCTGAGCGGCGTCCCGTCCGTGACGACGCTGCGCTGCCGCCTGTCGCTGCAGGAGACGCCCAAGTGACGGAGGAGGAAGAGGAGGAGGAGGAAGAGGAGGAGGAGCGGTCGCCGTGGAATCGGCACGGCGGAGAGGAGGAGCCGAACGGTCGCGCCGCCGAGAAATCCGACACGCAGATGACCCTGATTTGATGATGATGATTGACAATCAATGTGCTGAGAAAACTACCTGAATCATCCTTCTGCCAGACTTCCATGGGGCCATTTTCTTTTTGTGCACATGTGGAATCGGACCTTCTTCCTGTTTTCTTCCTTCACTTTCGTCTTCCCGGATATTATTTTTTCAAAGTGTCGCTTGCCGGCAAACAAAACCCAACTTTGTCATCCAAAGAAAAAAATGAATAAAATCTGCGATATTGTACGTTTGTATTTTTTAAATATATTTCAGGTGCGTTAGACGCCATGACCTCCAGGTGTGTGTGTGTGTGTGTGTGTGTGTGTGTGTGTGTGTGTGTGTGTGTGTGTGTGTGTGTGTGTGTGTGTGTGTGTGTGTGAGAGTTGTTATGCCTTTTTAGAGGCAGGATTTCAATCTAATTAATTTGGCTTGAATTCTTCTTTTCTAGATAGAAGATAAAATATTGTCATACAGACCATAACACATCTGCAACACATACTTATAGTGAGACCTATTGTGCTCTAGATGGACAGTGATATCATAAACCTGTTACTTTACACACGGGATGGGCGGTGAAGCCTTGTGGAGCTTGAGGCTTTCCTTCTACTTACCAAAAAGCATTGGAAGCTTTGGGGTTTCACTGGGAAGAAGAACAGCGACATCTGGTGGCCGACTGGCGTCAAAGCACCAGCAACACCTCAGTGTTTCACTCTCACATTTCTGCAGTAAAAGTCAGTTAAAGCTGCGTTTTATTCACGGATTTGATGACGTATTCAACCGTCTGGTTCACATTGCTATAAAACTAAATGCTGGTCAATAATATGAAACCGTGTGTCCATGATGGGATTCAATCCTCTCCACACAGAACGGAAAAGTTCAACAAGTGTGTGTGTGTGTGTGTGTGTGTGTGTGTGTGTGTGTGTGTGTGTGTGTGTGTGTGTTCCCCGCTAGACTATAGACTTTCACTATACAATACATTGTTGTATGATTATGGCCCTAAAGTTCTATGTCAACAGATGTGTACATAGCATATTAAATATATCCCAGTGATCCCGGAGTATTTAATACTACTCACCAATTTAGGTATAATGCTTCGGCCTTTTATCTCACCCCCACCTCGTTAGGATTTTTTTATGAGATTATGGGTTTTCTCTAGGGAGTTTTTCAGCTAATGCTGTAGGCCCCCATGATAGGCTGTAACCAGTGGTGTATAGTAACGAAGTAGAAATACTTCGTTACTGTACTTAAGTAGTTTTTGGGGATATCTGTACTCTACTTTACTATTTATATTTCTGTTTACTTTGACTTTTACTTCACTACATTTTGCAAAGAAAACTGATACTTTTACTCCGATACATTTCTCCTGAAACCTTCGTTACTCGCTACAAAATCAAATCTATCTTTAGAAAAAGAAAAAAACATCCGGGACTGTGGTGGAACACAGACTCCACCAACAGGTTTTGTGAATCACAATGTTTTGCATTTTCCCTCTGCATCCTCTAGTCCAGCGCTCCCAAACCTTTATGCGTCACGGACCGGTTACGTGAAGACAATATTTTCACAGACCGGGTCCGACCTCGGAAAGACGGGAGACAACGACACCCGACGTGTGTTCGTTATGTCCAGTCTACTCCTAACTAAACCTTTAGTCCAGTCTACTGACTCTACTGCTAACTAAACCTTTAGTCCAGTCTACTGACTCTACTGCTAACTAAACCTTTAGTCCAGTCTACTGACTCTACTGCTAACTAAACCTTTAGTCCAGTCTACTGACTCTACTGCTAACTAAACCTTTAGTCCAGTCTACTGACTCTACTCCTAACTAAACCTTTAGTCCAGTCTACTGACTCTACTCCTAACTAAACCTTTAGTCCAGTCTACTGACTCTACTGCTAACTAAACCTTTAGTCCAGTCTACTGACTCTACTGCTAACTAAACCTTTAGTCCAGTCTACTGACTCTACTCCTAACTAAACCTTTAGTCCAGTCTACTGACTCTACTGCTAACTAAACCTTTAGTCCAGTCTACTGACTCTACTCCTAACTAAACCTTTAGTCCAGTCTACTGACTCTACTGCTAACTAAACCTTTAGTCCAGTCTACTGACTCTACTGCTAACTAAACCTTTAGTCCAGTCTACTGACTCTACTGCTAACTAAACCTTTAGTCCAGTCTACTGACTCTACTGCTAACTAAACCTTTAGTCCAGTCTACTGACTCTACTGCTAACTAAACCTTTAGTCCAGTCTACTGACTCTACTGCTAACTAAACCTTTAGTCCAGTCTACTGCTAACTAAACCTTTAGTCCAGTCTACTGACTCTACTGCTAACTAAACCTTTAGTCCAGTCTACTGACTCTACTGCTAACTAAACCTTTAGTCCAGTCTACTGACTCTACTGCTAACTAAACCTTTAGTCCAGTCTACTGACTCTACTGCTAACTAAACCTTTAGTCCAGTCTACTGACTCTACTGCTAACTAAACCTTTAGTCCAGTCTACTGACTCTACTCCTAACTAAACCTTTAGTCCAGTCTACTGCTAACTAAACCTTTAGTCCAGTCTACTGACTCTACTGCTAACTAAACCTTTAGTCCAGTCTACTGACTCTACTGCTAACTAAACCTTTAGTCCAGTCTACTGACTCTACTGCTAACTAAACCTTTAGTCCAGTCTACTGACTCTACTGCTAACTAAACCTTTAGTCCAGTCTACTGCTAACTAAACCTTTAGTCCAGTCTACTGACTCTACTGCTAACTAAACCTTTAGTCCAGTCTACTGACTCTACTGCTAACTAAACCTTTAGTCCAGTCTACTGACTCTACTGCTAACTAAACCTTTAGTCCAGTCTACTGACTCTACTGCTAACTAAACCTTTAGTCCAGTCTACTGACTCTACTGCTAACTAAACCTTTAGTCCAGTCTACTGACTCTACTCCTAACTAAACCTTTAGTCCAGTCTACTGCTAACTAAACCTTTAGTCCAGTCTACTGACTCTACTGCTAACTAAACCTTTAGTCCAGTCTACTGACTCTACTCCTAACTAAACCTTTAGTCCAGTCTACTGACTCTACTGCTAACTAAACCTTTAGTCCAGTCTACTGACTCTACTGCTAACTAAACCTTTAGTCCAGTCTACTGACTCTACTGCTAACTAAACCTTTAGTCCAGTCTACTGACTCTACTGCTAACTAAACCTTTAGTCCAGTCTACTGACTCTACTCCTAACTAAACCTTTAGTCCAGTCTACTGACTCTACTGCTAACTAAACCTTTAGTCCAGTCTACTGACTCTACTCCTAACTAAACCTTTAGTCCAGTCTACTGACTCTACTGCTAACTAAACCTTTAGTCCAGTCTACTGACTCTACTGCTAACTAAACCTTTAGTCCAGTCTACTGACTCTACTGCTAACTAAACCTTTAGTCCAGTCTACTGACTCTACTGCTAACTAAACCTTTAGTCCAGTCTACTGACTCTACTGCTAACTAAACCTTTAGTCCAGTCTACTGACTCTACTGCTAACTAAACCTTTAGTCCAGTCTACTGCTAACTAAACCTTTAGTCCAGTCTACTGACTCTACTGCTAACTAAACCTTTAGTCCAGTCTACTGACTCTACTGCTAACTAAACCTTTAGTCCAGTCTACTGACTCTACTGCTAACTAAACCTTTAGTCCAGTCTACTGACTCTACTGCTAACTAAACCTTTAGTCCAGTCTACTGACTCTACTGCTAACTAAACCTTTAGTCCAGTCTACTGACTCTACTCCTAACTAAACCTTTAGTCCAGTCTACTGCTAACTAAACCTTTAGTCCAGTCTACTGACTCTACTGCTAACTAAACCTTTAGTCCAGTCTACTGACTCTACTGCTAACTAAACCTTTAGTCCAGTCTACTGACTCTACTGCTAACTAAACCTTTAGTCCAGTCTACTGACTCTACTGCTAACTAAACCTTTAGTCCAGTCTACTGACTCTACTGCTAACTAAACCTTTAGTCCAGTCTACTGACTCTACTCCTAACTAAACCTTTAGTCCAGTCTACTGACTCTACTGCTAACTAAACCTTTAGTCCAGTCTACTGACTCTACTGCTAACTAAACCTTTAGTCCAGTCTACTGACTCTACTGCTAACTAAACCTTTAGTCCAGTCTACTCCTAACTAAACCTTTAGTCCAGTCTACTGACTCTACTGCTAACTAAACCTTTAGTCCAGTCTACTCCTAACTAAACCTTTAGTCCAGTCTACTGACTCTACTGCTAACTAAACCTTTAGTCCAGTCTACTGCTTAACTTATAACGCGCTGCACAAAGACAGGATGTTGGAATGGAAGCAGGTTTTCATGCTTTTTTGGCGATCTCAGGATACTCTGCCTTGGTTTCCAGATCACCGGCAGAGTTGTAACAGACTTACGTTTCATTTTTAGAGTAACGTAACATCTTGACATGTGTCAAGAGGTTCCGTCTGAGGTTACCACAGACGGATGTATGCGGTCATTTTTCACAATAAAACATCTTTCCGGCCTTGATTTTTTTTTTATTTAATTGAAATGTTTCATTCATTCTTTCTGTGGCCCGGTACCAAGAGACCCACAGACCAGTACCAAGAGACCCACAGACCGGTACCAACAGACCCACGGCGGGCGGAATGAGCATACTGCACTGTTACAAGTCCTTCATAGTGTCATATTGCTTTTTCCCAGCCAACCCAGTTATTGTATCAACACAACTCCTGGTCCTTGGTCACGGTGACCACAGCACTTAAAAGAATAAACTTCATAATTCTCAAAATTCTGACCCTTTGCTTTTTTATTAAAAGCATGTACTTGTACTTTTACTTTCAATACTTAAGTACATTTTATATCAGAAAAATACTTTTGATACTTAAGTACAGAAAATATCAGATACTTTAAGACTTTTACTCAAGTAATATTTTAATAGGTGACTTTTACTTTTACTGGAGTAATTTTCCAGTAAGGTATCTTTACTTTTACTCAAGTACGGCTTTTGGGTACTTTATACACCACTGGCTGTAACTCGTCTCAACCTTATCAAGTGATTATAATACGGGTAGATCAAATCAAGCATTCTGATTGGTTGAGAGTGAGTCACGGGGTGTACTTTATTCAGCCATAAAGTACTGTACAGCCTGTTTACATTTAGAGCGTTCCATATCAGTGAACTCTTAAAATAACAGGTAGATTTAAATTGCGCGACCGTTAGTTGTCATTTCAAGCTTGACAGTTAAAAACATGTTTGGTGTAAACTTTGATATCGTCACGTCCGCAGTAACGACTCAGACGTTGGTTTCCTTAACTTGCAGGTTTATTGCTTGAGTGTTCACAGTATTGCAACGGGGCTCTTCGCTAACAGTAAGTTAGCTCAAACGGAACAGCTAACAAGCTCACTTAGCATCCCCCACACTAGCATAACGAACGACAACACACACGTCACTTCCTCCCTAACCTAAAGATGAGGAATGAAAAGGTTTCATCACAACATCCTGATCATTTCCAGTGAGAGATAATTACGTCGGTAATTTCCCGACGCGAGGCGAGTTCTCTAAACATCATGGAGGAGAAAAATGACGGAGAAAAGACGGACAGAAGCAGCGAGAGCACTTCTTTACATCGGTGGCTGAGTGTCATCCTCCACCTGCTTTCAACCGGCCTGGTCAGTAAATCGCAGAGGCCGTCCGTTTTATAGTCCCGTATGTGCGTCCCGTGCGTCCCGGGACTATTTTCTCTGTCGCTGAAATGCGATACACAACGTTTTGCCGGCTACAACTATTTTGTGCTGAAAGGCAGCTTACATTACTATTTATAAAGTCGCAGGTACCCGTATTATAAAAGCAATAAGGTACTTGAGGCAGTACTGTGTCTACAATAATGTACAGTTCAAGGGAGTTGTTAGGCCTGACGCGCAGCGGAGGGCCGGCAAACCCTTGAACTGTTTCAAGGGTTGAATTAAAAAAAATACACCCCTGCGCCCCCTGCAGCTGCAGGCGCCCCTGCTTGCTAAGAAGGTTCCGTCTACTAGTGACGTGTCGGTCGCGAACCAAACGGCTCTGAGAGCTCTCTGACGAGAACGACGGGGCGGCTTTTTTTTTTCTCTCTCTCTCTCTCTCTCTCTCACTCGCTCTCTCTCTCTCAAGCCGCATGTGATTGGTCAATATGTGTGGCGTCGTCTCTGTGCCTGCTGAGCAGAGGGGGAGGAGTTACACAGTTCATGTGACGTCACCAGACTGTGCATCGTAGCAGCTTCAGTCCCCTCAGAGAGAAAGTTCTCCAACAGGCAGATCATTAAGAGGAGAAACAGGACCAGCCCTCACAGCTGAGGCTCTTGGTCTTTCTCCATGTGAACCTTCACTGAAGGACAAAACTCTTTCTTTTTGTTTTACACATTTTAATTTATATTTCGTTGTGTGATTCTGTAAGTTTCTGTATGTTGTTTTACTTTAAATCTGTTAAGTATTAAAAAGCTAAAAGTTTAAAATAGTTAAGTTAGTTAAGTTCATTTGTAAATAGTTAAACGTTTGTTTTTGCACTTTCTAATTTTTTTTTTATCACTCTGTAGAGTGTATAAATAAAAGTGTATTTATATAATAAACATTTGATATAGTGCATGTTTTTTTACATTAGTAATTCATATTGCGCATAATTTTACATTATTGTTGGTAATAAATTAATTTAAGCACCAAAAAATCTGAAGAGCCATTTGGGAGCCGAAAGAGCCGGCTCTTTTTAGTGAGCCGAGCCAAAAGAGCCGGTTCCCTAAAAAGAGCCGAATTCCCATCACTACCGTCTACAGATCATGTGTGAGAAGGGGGAAGGGGAGGGGGAGGGGGAGGGGGAGGGGGAGGGGGAGGGAGGGAATAGTTCACCTCTGTCTCCCAAATGGAACGGACAAGGGGGGGAACAGGGGGATCCACTGTAGGCTATAGAGCAATACTCTAATCAATCAGTTATGTTGTAACTTCTACTGTGTTGTGCAGAATTGTGTGCATTGATTCTCTTAAGTGTGTTATTCAAATGTTCTATTGAATGATTTGTGCAATTGAGGAATTTAAGTTTATAATAAAAAATAAAAATGTTCCCGGCGGGGGGCGCTCGGAGGGGGTCTCGCCCGGGGCGTAATTACATGTAGAACCGCCACTGTGAGTACGTATAATGTCTATACAATCTCACTGCCTATTTTGAACACTCACATTTTAGACACACTGCATAGTTTTCAACCAGGGTTCTTACCTTAAGGTCCTCTGGCCGCGTCGGTCCTCACCTCGGTATCACATTTGATCACATCCGCCCATACATATATTCAAACTTCTAGTTATATGGTAATCTACACATACATGTATATACACATATATAATACATGATACATACGCACATACAGTACATATATCCTCATAGGTATATATTAATTTGTAGCAATTAGATACTCTTTGGGCTTGTTTTGATCTTATTCTGAAAGCCTACTGCCAGCAGGCACATTTAAATAAATATAAATCTGATTGATTGGGGTGATGACGCACTTAAAATTAGCCGATACATTTTCCCAACACTTGTCATCTAACTTGTCTGATATTTTGTCATATTTTGCCTTTGAGAAACTGAGTTAGCCTGACATCAATCATCGGGGTAATTTAAGGTGGATAATAGGACATTTGATCGACTTAGTTGAACCACGTCCGAGGAACTGGGCCCAGGTCTACTTCCTGCTCCAAGAGTCAGGACTAAACACGGAGAAGCAGCGTTCATCTGCTCCACACATCTGAACAAGGTCCCTGAAAGCTGCAGGTCTGCTGAGACCCTCAGAGACCCTCAGAGACCCTCAGAGACCCTAAGAGACCACCAGAGACCCTCAGAGACCCTCAGAGACCCTAAGAGACCACCAGAGACCCTCAGAGACCCTCAGAGACCCTAAGAGACCACCAGAGACCACCAGAGACCCTCAGAGACCCTAAGAGACCACCAGAGACCACCAGAGACCCTCAGAGACCCTCAGCTCCTTTACATCCAGATTGAAGACTTTTCTGTTTGCTGTTGCCTTTAATTGAACCAGATTCAATGATATCAATCAATGTCTGCATCTCACTACTGCATTTTATTCTATTTTTTTTAATGTTTTTTATGTTTTAAAATGAATTGTAAATCTTAATTGTTTTAAAAATCTTGTTTTCTTCTGCATTATGTTTTGATGCTTTTAATGTTTTATGTGAAGCACTTTGAATCACCTCGTTGTTGAATGTGCTCTACACATACACTTTCCTTGCCTTGCCTTGTCTCAAGTAGAAACAACATCACTAGAAACAGTGTTGCCCGAGTGGAAACATCATGCATGAATTTGGTCATACGGTGCACATTTATTAAATGAAATGTTGTAAACATGGATCTGATTCATGCTCAGTGTCACCAAGGTGATCTATAGAGATTATGTCGGGGGATTTTCTTTGTTCATTTGTAAGTTTGTAACGAACTAAGTGGATTGATATCAGATAATGTGAAGACTATGAAACTATGGATGTGAAGCCAAAACTATAAATGTCTAGATTAATCTGTAAATCCTCCTCCTAATCTTTAGTTTGTAAAATATATGAAAGTGCAGTCTATTATTAAATACTTAATTATCTCCAACTGAACAACTAACAATGAACAGCTTCTGACACATGAATGCATCAGTGGTACTAATCCAATATATACAAGTAAAACACAACCTTTCAGTATTATAAGCACTTCATGTACAATTTACTGAGAACAGTGTAGCAGTACGTTTACTCAAGTAGAGGAATACAAAAACAGCTTTTAACCTGCAGTGTTTACACACACACACACACACACACACACACACACACACACACACACACACACACACACACACACACACACACACACACACACACACACACACACACACACACACACACATCGGTGTTATCGGTGAGAAGCAGCAGCTGCACAGCGAGGACCTCTGAGGGCTCTTGATGCTTCACAGCGGTGCTTTGAGCTAAATGCTAACGTGCTCACAGTGACGACGCTAACAGGTGTAATGATGGTTCCATTATTATTATTATTATTACTATCATGAGCCACAGATTCTGACCAGCCGCTAATGAAAACACACCAGAGACACAGTGGGGTGTGTTCAACAGCTAACAGCAGAACTCACCTTCAATAAACAGCAATGCAGTAATATATGTCAGTAGCATGTCAGTAATATATCAGTAGTATATCAGTAGTATGTCAGTAGTATATCAGTAGTATGTCAGTAGTATATCAGTAGTATGTCAGTAGTATGTCAGTAGTATGTCAGTAGTATGTCAGTAATATATCAGTAGTATATCAGTAGTATGTCAGTAATATATCAGTAGTATGTCAGTAGTATATCAGTAGTATGTCAGTAGTATATCAGTAGTATGTCAGTAGTATGTCAGTAGTATGTCAGTAGTATATCAGTAGTATGTCAGTAGTATATCAGTAGTATGTCAGTAGTATGTCAGTAGTATGTCAGTAGTATGTCAGTAATATATCAGTAGTATATCAGTAGTATGTCAGTAATATATCAGTAGTATGTCAGTAGCATGTCAGTAATATATCAGTAGTATATCAGTAGTATGTCAGTAGTATGTCAGTAGTATGTCAGTAGTATGTCAGTAGTATGTCAGTAATATATCAGTAGTATATCAGTAGTATGTCAGTAATATATCAGTAGTATGTCAGTAGTATATCAGTAATATATCAGTAGTATGTCAGTAGTATATCAGTAATATATCAGTAGTATGTCAGTAGTATATCAGTAGTATATCAGTAGTATATCAGTAATATATCAGTAGTATGTCAGTAGTATATCAGTAGTATATCAGTAATATATCAGTAGTATGTCAGTAGTATGTCAGTAGTATGTCAGTAATATATCAGTAGTATATCAGTAGTATATTACTTTCAGCAGCAGCAGTTGCATCACGTTGGTTACCACCGTGTGGTCGTGGCTCAGGTTTTGGTGCCAACAACGTTGTGTAATCCAAAAGCTCTCAAGGACATTTGTTTCCACATGTTGAGTCGTGTGAAACAGCAGCTGCTAATAATTTATTAATCTGTGGACTATAAGTAAGAGACATCAGACACATCGGAGACATCAGAGACATCAGACACATCGGAGCCCTCGGAGCCCTAAGAGCCCTAAGAGCCCTAAGAGCCCTAAGTCACCCAGCAGACTCACAACATTTTCATCAGATCAGCAGGAATCTGACCATGAAGGTGAGTTTGTACCTTTATATTTCTGACGGCTTGTCCATCAGTAGTTTTACGTTTACGGGTTCAGTGAGAGGATTTAGAATATTGATATCAAATTCTCTATTTTCACCTTTCTGCATGTAGCACTGAAGTGTATTAACAACTTGAGTCCAGGTCTGGACTTACCGACAGATACCCAGCATGTTTCATTCAGCTGTGTCGGCGAGGCACGCTTAGTCTAAACCCACAGCGGGTTTCATGGCTGACGAGGTGCTCCAATAAGGCCTGAAGACAAGGTGTCCTCTGTTCCAGCCGGTGTTGGTGGTCCTCCTCCTGGCCCCGCTGTGGACCAGCTGCATGGCCCTCCTCCTGCCGCTGGACTGCAGCGACATCCACAATCATGACAGCAGCCGACCCAGCGGAGTGTTCACCATCTACCCCATCGGATCCACGTCTGCTGTCCAGGTACACGCCGTCCTCTCTGGGACGCGGGTCCACCTTCAGGTGACCTTCTGGGTTCAACACCAGGAGACACACGTTGTGACTGAAGCTTCTGATGCAGCGTGTGTGTGTGTGTGTGTGTGTGTGTGTGTGTGTGTGTGTGTGTGTGTGTGTGTGTGTGTGTGTGTGTGCAGGTGTACTGTGACATGGACTCACAAGGCGGACGCTGGACGGTGAGTATTTATACCTCAAGCTCTGAATCTTCTCTCCAGTTATCAACGCTGCACTGAATGAGTCGCCCCAGTGAGTCTTGAAGGCCACGTTCAGATGGAGCAAACAGAACCACATCGTCTGCATAGAGAGAGAGAGAGAGAGAGAGAGAGAGAGAGAAAGACAGAGAGAGAGAGAGAGAGAGAATTCCCCAAAGCCGACACTCTCCTCCCCCCAGCTCTCCCTTGAGTCTGGGAACTTGAGCTGTCACAGACCTCGTGTGTTCAGACAGTGAACACATGAGGTTTGTGTTCACTGGCTGAACACATGTACACTGAACCCCCCCCCAGGTGTTCCAGAGGAGGATGGACGGCTCGGTGAACTTCTACCGGCCCTGGGACCAATACAAGGCCGGCTTTGGCAGCGCTGCAGGAGAGTACTGGCTCGGTGAGAAACCAAACCAAACCAACGGGCGTGGCTTCCTCATGTTTCTGTGTTCATGATTGTTTGTTTTCAGGTCTGGAGACTCTCTTCCACCTGACTCTGAGGAAAAAGTACGAGCTGCTGGTGGACATGGAGGACTTCAGTGGAAACAAAGTGTTCGCTCGCTACTCCTCGTTCTCCATCGACCCGGAGTCCAGCGGATACACTCTGCATGTGTCTGGATTCAGTGATGGAGGGGCGGGTGAGTCTTTCTATGGTGTCTGATACCTTCAGGAGCTGGTCTGAAGACCGGCTGAAACACTGCTCTCTTAGTGGAGGAGGTGGGCCTCATGCTCACGACTCATTGACAAAGAACACAAAATACACCACTATTAGTTGTATCATGATGTTCTATTTACATTCTGTAGGAGACTCCCTGACTTACCACAACAACATGAAGTTCTCCACCTTCGACAAAGACCAGGACAATGATGGGGGAAACTGTGCTAAACAATACCTGGGGGCGTTCTGGTACAAAACATGTCACTATGCAAACCCTAACGGGGTTTATCGTTGGGGGGCTGACAACACTCTCTTTGCTGTTGGGGTGGACTGGTTCCATTGGAAGGGTCACAGCTACTCCCTGAAGGCCATCAGCATGAAGATCCGTCCTGTGCAGTAGTTCACCAACGTGCAGCAGAACATCAGCTGACGATGATCTGATGAGGTGTACGTTTTAAAGTCAAATGTTTGAAACCCTGAAGTGAATCATCATCTGCTGTACGGAGACAATAAACCAGAAGCTGCCTTCACTTTGTCTCCTGTCTCTCTGTTCAACACTCTGGTGGACGACAACCATTCACGCTCACATTCACACCTACGGGCAATTTAGAGTCCAGTTAACCTGTTAAAAATGGTCAAAAAGACCTACCTACATTAATAATGCTAATTTTCTCTCTCTCTCTCTCTCTCTCTCTCTCTCTCTCTCTCTCTCTCTCAATATATATATATAGCATTATTAATGTATAAATATAGAGAGTATACTTTATATTTACAATATTGGCGTACCTTGCATAACTGCATGAACCCTTATTACACAATACAATTCTGTACATTTTTGGTCATTACATTTCACTGTGATGACTTCACTGAACCAGCAGGGTTGCATAGTCCGGACAGTAGCTGCTGATAGCCAGCCTCAGGCAGACCAAATGGTCATCAGTTATGGTGGAACGGTGTTTGGACTTAATATTGTTCATGTGGGAAAAGGCTGACTCACATAAATAAACTCTGACAGACACTTGTCAAGCTGCTCTGTCACGTTACGCACACGCCTTCCGTTGCGTCTCCAGCTCTCAGGTTTTGGAAGTTCCTCAAATCATGGCGCTGCAGCTTTGAGGACAGATGTTGCATTTTCTGTTTGAAAGCAGTAACTGAGCTGATCTTATCAACCATGGTTTTGTCTTTCCCTTGCAGCTCTAAATTAAGCTCATTCAACAGATCGTTTAAAAATGCCAAGTCTAGCAGCCACTGATCGTCATTTAGTTGGTTGTATTCTGCTTGTTTAACTACATGGATAAACTCCTTTATCTCCGGACAGAGCTCTATAAGCCGTCTCACATCAGTGTGATGAACATCCGTCTTTGAAGAGCTCTCCCTGGAATAGACGATCTTCGTTGCCACATCCGTGATCTCTTTCTTGTTTAGCATTTTAGCGCATAATGCTTGTTGGTGTATTATGCAGTGGTAATTAAGGAAGTCGGGGAAAACATTGTTCTCCCTGCACTAACAATAAATCTGTTCAAGCGGCCGACCATTGCGGGCGCACCGTCCGTGGTGATTGACATTAATTTGCACACTGGGAGCTGGGTTTTGTCGATAAAGTTTTTGTTTTTTTTAATGGCATGCGATCTACCCGCACTACCGACCGATCAACGTATTATTGGGCACCCCTGGTATACAGTATTTATCCTTTATAGCTCATATTAGTGAAGCAAGATGTCACAGAAGTGGCACTGGAACGTGATTATGAACATGTGTTAATGAAAATGTGATTATGAAAATGTGATTATGAACACGTGATTATGAACATGTGATTATGAACATGTGTTAATGAACATGTGATTATGAAAACGTGATTATGAACATGTGCTCATGAACATGTGATTATGGACATGTGATTATGCGCATGATGAAAGTGTTTTATGCAACATTGTATCTTTCACCGATTTTTATTTAGAAATAATATTCTCTCCACAGTGCTGGGCTTCAGGCTGATTTCCAGCCTTTGAAACATTATTTCACATGGGACAGATGATGCAGGTGTACATAGATATCTGATGCCGATGTCAACAGGTGGGGATAAATCATCCAGTGCTTCAGAGCCTCCTCAGCGCCAATGAAACGCTTCGTGACGTCGTCAGTCACGTGACCGTTGTCATTTGATACCGACACTTGGAGTCCAGACGCAGCGGTTCAGTAGACTGACACAAGTATCTGATCTCTGGTATCATCTCTATCTCTATCATCTCTGGCCATCTCTATTTTACACAGTCTGTGATTTTCTGTCAGCTGTTCTTTCTGCATTTAACAGTTTAAACCGTGTTACTTTCAGCTTGATGATGATAACTCTTTTGTATCTGAGTGATATTCTGTTAGGACCCGTAAACCGAGGTTTGATTGGTCAGTAGGCGATGTGTTTATACAAGTTAATCTCTTATCTCGGGGTGTGGCTGTGTGAGTGCGGGTAGGTAGAGCTCTAATTGGAATATCCGGTGGTTAGGGTTGGGGGTCGCTGGTTTAGAGAATGGTTCCAAGAGAGTACTTTTTTTTTTATAAGTCTCCATGTGTTACACGTGCCAAACAAATTTCATATATGTAGGGGAAACATAACATTTTCTAGGGGGCGCCATTGAGTCAATTTATGACAACAAAGGCCAAAAGCCATATCAAATATTTATTTACACCACCTTTGAGACCTTTGGCTTCTTTTTTCATGCCGAATGATGCGTTGATGCAGATTGGATAATGTTCCTTAGAGATACAACAACTTTCTCTTTCTTGGCGAAGTGCTCGCAAAGTGCTTGTGTAATGGTCGCCACGTCAAGACCGTTCAAGGACAATTCACCATTTTGATAACTTTTCATCATCAAGGTCTTCAGATGATCCTGAACAAATTTGAAGTTGATCGCAAACATTTTGTTGGAGAAGTTTGTTCATTTATAACGCCTGAAAACAATGGAAAATGGCAAAGAAAATGCAGAAATTCCCCGATTCACTGTATCGCCCTCGAGTGTTTGAATATATTTAAAATGATAGGGTAAGTTAAATGATGGGATATGAACATATACTACACATTTGGTGATGATAGGCCTAGTGTTTTAGAAATTATGTGGATTGATGTACTAAGCCACGCCCCTTAAAGGTCCATTGTGACATATCTTCTTAACCCTATAAGAAGCCTTTTTCTCGATTTTACATTATTTCTTAAATTCTTCTGTTAAGGCACTTGCATATAAGATACATACCCATGTGTTACATCTAAAATTGCAGAACAATCTCAGCTCTCTATATCATGAGGCACCATTGTCCTAAGGCACAAGTGTAAAGTGATAATATGGCCCTAAAGCTGAAAAATGTAAGCTTGATTTTTGAAATTCTTCATATCTCTTATGAAAACATACCTTTACTCAGGTGGACGTGATGGAAATTGGTTTACCAAAGTTTTACAAAAGCAGTGGACTATATGAATACAATGGTAGATACATGTAAATAAATGTCTCATACCAAATGTTGTATTATCGTTGTGTAAGTGTTGTCTGTCACTACTTTCATCAAAATGAGAGAGGGACTGAGATCAAATGGGACTGAGGAATGGCTTCATACTCCAGACCAAGCTTCATGGGGTGTGTGCAAATTAAAAATTAATAGTTTTAGTTTTCAAACAAAATATGATCTATAGAAAAACGAACTATTCACAATGTTTACACAATATGCATGTTTCAGTTTCGTTTTTCAAGAACAGTTTTCAGAACAAGAACATCATATGTACTCCGTATGTATGTGTGTACTATGTACTCTTGACCAGCGCATGGTCGTATGTTGCGCACAGTAAATCTGAACAGCTGATCAGAGCTGAGCTGCAGTCTCTCTGGGTGCATCCCAAGTCTCTTAATTGCATCCCTGTTTCCCTCACTTGCGTCCTTTCCTTGCGTCTTAGTCCCTCCCACCAGGGATGCATGGAGAGACGCAAGGAAACCATGCGAGGATAGAAGACGTGAGGAGAGAGGACACGAGGAAGTATGTTTTAAGAGACATGAGACGTCATTTCCTCTGAAGCGTCATGTGAAGCGACGTCGGTTTCTGATGACTGTGGTCGACTTTAACAGCTCTGGAGTTTGTGTCCGTAAACATTATCATCAGAACAAAGTTGTTTTCTGCTCCGACAGTTTTTAAAGAGTATTCTAATAAAGATCCACTTAAAATACTGATTAAAAAGGATCGTATAATGTTTGCAGTTGATTTAATGGTGTAAACTACTACTAATATATAATAAAGACAGGTATAAAGACAGGTATCATCACTGTCAGAGTGGAGATGTTTTCTCTGTAGTATGCTACCTGTTAAACAAACTGCATTGAGTATTTATACACAGTGTGTGGTATTTATACACAGTGTGTGGTATTTATACTGTGTCCTGGGTCCTGCTTATACGCACAGGATCGATTTCTACTGGTGGAATGCGTCTTATTTATTATTAATGTTTGTATGTTTTGAAATTGTGATTGTAACATCATTAAATAAATAATACCACAATATGATGATGGTTTCTCTTAAACACTGGAATTATTTTGTAGGCTCAATGTTTCAGGTTAAATCTAAATTATATAACTCATCAAAACGACAGTCAGGAACGATCCGCCTCACGTGATGAATGAAAGGACGTAATATGTTAAAAAAGTGTTTTAACCAGATGGTGAATAAGAAAACAGATATAATATATAACTTGAGTTTAATCTGTGATCGTCTTCACTCTGGAATGAAACTCCAGCGATCAGTCCGATCAGGTGCAGCATCCAATCAAATGACACTGAGGGGGCGTGTCCAGCGTTAAAAGACTTTCTGGAAACTCGCTATCGTGGCAGAGCGACAAATATACATTTATACTAATAATTAGTTGAAAAGCACAGTTTTTTAGAAAAAAAAAATATATATTTTAACCTCCACTTTTTCAGCAGGTACTGCACATGTGGCTGAAAAGTGAGAGTCATAAATCGAAATACCCAGATATGTACAAGGGTCAAAAACCTCTATTTCCCTTCCTTCAAGAGTGACCAGGGATATTCTGTGGCCTACTCCGACAGTTTGAAAACAACATAAGTGTTGTCTTATCTATAAAGTTTCAGTAGCAAAGTAAACTTGCATAAGTTTATTTATATGTAGATTTTAAAACATTACACGGAACGTTTTTAGTTAGTTTTTAGTCTCGATCACAGACACACAGTATGTTGTCTGTGATCAAAAAACACGTTGCCCTCAATCTCATTTACAAACAAATTACATTTTAAACATTTAACATGTTTTTAAAATAAACACAAGAGAAAGAGACCAATGAAAACATACATCATTAATCTTTCACAACTGGAAGACACTAATTATCTCCTGTGTGGAAACTCATGTGTTTCTTCAGATGTTCCCATCTTGAGAATCTTTCCTCACAAACATCACAACTGAATGGTTTCTCTCCTGTGTGGACTCTCATGTGAAGCTTCAGACAAACCTTTTCTGTAAATCTTTTCCCACAAACATCACAACTGAATGGTTTCTCTCCTGTGTGGACTGTCATGTGTCTCTTCAGATCTGCCTGTTGGGTAAATATTTTCCCACAAACATCACAACTGAGTGGTTTCTCTCCGGTGTGGACTGTGATGTGTCTCTTCAGATGTCCCTGTTCTGTAAATCTTTTCCCACAAACATCACAACTGAATGGCTTCTCTCCTGTGTGGACTCTCATATGTGTCGTCAGACTTCCCTGTATTGTGAATCTTTTCCCACAAACATCCAACTGAGTGGTTTCTCCCCTGTGTGGACTCTCATGTGTATCTTCAGACCTCCCTGTTCTGTAAAATGTTTCCCACAAACATCACAACTGAATGGCTTCTCTCCTGTGTGGACTGTCATGTGTCTCTTCAGATCTGCCTGTTGGGTAAATCTTTTCCAACAAACATCACAACTGAATGGTTTCTCTCCTGTGTGGACCATCATGTGCATCTTCAAACTTCCCTTTCTGCACCAAACATTGTCCCCGTCTTCACTTTCAGGTCCAGAATCTGACAAAGGTTCTTACCAATCACCATGCATGACTTCAGTCTTAGGAGTTTCTGAAGCCTTTTCATCATCACCATTTGGATGTGAACGACGATGTGGATTTAGGTTCCTGGCTGGTCCTGATCCCCGACAGTCCTCTCCATCAGTTTCTGTTTTCATCAGTGTCTCTGATCTGCCGGCTGGAGGCTCCGCCTCTCCGTTGTCCTCCATCTGGCTTTGATGATGCTGTGAGGTCTGAGGTTTATCATCTTCACTCTTCACAGTAACAGCAGTGAATAGAAACTTGGTGATATCAGCCTCCTCCAGTACATTAAGCTGCTCTCCCTCTAGACGGGTCCAGAGATCCTCCTTTTCTTCTTTTATGTGGAGGGATTTCGGCTCCTCTTTTATGTGAAGGGGCTCTGGCTCCTCTTTTATGTAGGGGGTCTCCGGCTCCTTCTGGTTCAGGTTCAGGCACTCAAGGTAGACTTCTGCTTTCATTTCCAACAGCTGCTGGACATCTGCAGGGAGCACATTACGGACAACGGGGACTTCAGACTGATATCAGCTTTCATTAGTTGAGACATTCAAGGACTTTTACTAAATGTATATGTGTTGCTCTTATGTACAAACACAGAAATACAATGTACAAACACAGAAATACATAATAATAACAATAACACAATGACATTTGTAAACAGCAGGACAGTAGTGCAGAGTGCCCAAAATCAAATCATAATTGTGAATAGTGCTAATTGCTCCAACGTTTGTTGAGTTGAGAAGCTGGCATCTGAGAACGTCTCAAGCTAGCACAGGATTGGCTCATCTCCAACGAAACTATTGAAAAATAAGAGACTTGGGATGTACCCATAATGCATCTTTGATTCCTTCACTTGCGTCTTTTCCTTGCGTCTTAGTCCCTCCCCCAAGAGATGCATGGTGAGATGCAAGGAAACCATGCAAGGAGAGAGGACACAAGGAAATATGTTTTTAGAGACATGAGACATCTTTTGATGTTGATGCAAGATGGCTGCCTCGGTGTGTTGGTGCTCAATGTTTTGTCTTGGTTTTCATTGTAAACTCTGTTTGCTGCTGTGATTCGCGGAGCTCTTTCACCAGAGATGAGCTCACGAACCAGGGGAACAACTCCAGCGGACAGATTTCCAACTTTTTTGTTACCTCAGTGTTTCCCCTACAGTTATAATAGGGGGGCGCCCTAATTTTCTTGATAGCTCCAGATCACAAGTCGTCATTTAAGTTTCTCTTTCCTATAGAACAGGTCTACACCTTGTTCTGTTATTAAACAAACTAAACGGCCATATTTTATTGATCTTATCCACATGACAGCTTGTCATTTCGGTCTCTTCATGGTCTCGTTAACACTTCTCCTCTGATCTGCATCGCGCATGGCGGAGTTCCGCCCCGATGCGCACAGACAGGTGAGCGCTGAGCACACACAGCAGCGGACAGAGAGCGTCGAAAAATATATAAATATAAATATTAGGTACGACGAAGGGTGGAGGAGTCTGTTTCTACTCCAACAACGGCTGGTGCAACGACGTAACAGTGATTCTACAGCACTGTTCGCCAGACCTGGAATCCCTCATCTACTCCCCACGTGAGTTCGCTTCATTCATCCTGGTCGGTGTTTACATGCCGCCGCAGGGCAATGTGCATGAGGCACAGCGGACACTCACTGAACAGATACGGTGTGTGGAGTGGACCTACCTCACCCGGACTCTTTAGTTATTGTCCTTGGGGGACTTTAACAAAGGAAACCTCAGCCATGAACTCCCTAAATACAGACCGTTGATTAAATGCCCAACGAGAGAGAAGAGCATTCTTGACCACTGCTACACCACAATCAGTGGGGCTTATCACGCCGTTCCTCGTGCTGCACTGGGAAACTCTGACCACGCCATGGTTCACCTGATTCCCTCATACAGGCAGAAACTAAAGCTCTGCAAACCTGTGGTGAGGAAATTCAAGAAGTGGACCAGTGGGGCTCTGGAAGATCTTCGGGCGTGCTTGGACTGTACAGACTGGGATGATTTCAGGCGTACTACTAACAGTCACTAGTCAAAATACAGGTTTAGCAAGGTGGTGGGAGATACTAAACGACTGTACTCTGAGAAACTGCAACAACAGCTCTCAGCAAGTGACTCTGCTTCTGTCCGGAGAGGGCTCAGACAGCACATTAACCACAGCACACTGGACTGGACAAAGCTCTGCCTACTTTTCTACAGTATGTAGACTGCCCCACAAGAAACAATAAAACTCTGGACCTCCTGTATTGGACAACTGTTTGGTGCATTACCGCCACCAATTGGTATGGAGTGTGAATCAGGAACTCTAGTACTTTCATTATAAAACATTATAATAATCACAAATATTTTCTCTATTTGTTTTTCTAAGATACTGAACTATCTTTTAGACTCATATGACTGACTGCTGCTACAATACAAACCGATAGTTTTCTTAATATATATGTTCTTTTTTAATGTTTTTTTTAACCTATTTTCACTTAATTATTATTATTATTATTATTATCTGTATTCACTATATGTTGGACAGGAGAGGAACATACTTTTAGATCTTCTGTATGTTTGCACATGTAGAAGAATAGTACTTGATATCACTTACTTGAGTTCTTTTGCAGAATATCTGTTATATCTAACTGTACTTTTTCCTTGCTGAGGCTTCCAATTATCTCTCTTCTTTCATGCTCATATTTCTGACAGTGTAAAATAACATGTTCTATTGTTTCCTCTTGTCCACTTGTTTCCTGTTTCCATATTTTTTATAGCGTACTGTTAAGCCCAGTGAGTCCAAATATAAGCCTTGATATCACTGTTTCTTCTCTCCTGTTCCTTCCTGCACATCTCATTTCTCCCACTTTCCTCTGGACTCTATCGTCCTTTTCTGTCCTCCTCTCATTGCTTCTGCCACCTTTCCTTTAACCTCTTTTTAATAATACTTTTGCTTTCTGCTTCACTGAAATTGACTGCAACATTTGTGCAGCTTCTTCTGCCATTTCATTCCCTTTGACACCAACATTAAAAACACAACTAAACTCCAATACATGTCTCAAATATCTTTAATTGTCTTTCATTGGTGCCAAATTAACAGTTGACTCTTTCCAGGAAATAAATTATAAGGAAACTATGACCCGAAACACTCTTGGTGCATTGAATAAAAAGTAAACTTATGATTCTGAGGAAAAGGGAGAAAACTGCTGTCCCTCAGACATGAAGAGTTACTGACTGCTGACCCCTGGTGGTGAGAACAGGTCAGTGCACCAGAGTGTAAAATGTTAAAAAAAAAAAAAAAAAGAAGGCCCAGAGCTCAGTAGTTGGTGCTTCTCCATCAGTAGGTACAGCCTGGATTATGGCCTCCACCTCCTCCACAGAGAGGATAACCCAAATATTATACATTTTAAATAGTTTTGAACCTGTAATTATGAACTAAATTGTTATCACACTTTACAAATCAGAATTAAAAATCAGAATTAAATCTAAATGAATAAGCTATTTACTTGCTTTTGTCTGCTTCAATAACAAAATGAAATGTCTGATGAATGAATAAATAAATATCCTCTGATTTCATGTGTTTTCATGTTCCATCTTTAATCCTTAATGTTTCTGAGTTCATGTAATTCACCAGGCTGAACACACACGTGCCGTCCTCTTTGTTTACCTTTTTGACGTCTCCATGCTTCCACTGGTTAACTCGTGTTTAAAGGCACAGTGCAAGGAATTGTGGGTAATTCCCTTGAGCCAAGTCTGCATCTAATGCTGACTTTATATTTAGACATGCTGACTGAATATGTGTAATTACAGTATTTGCTGTGACAGAGTATATGTATTCATACAAATGAAAAAGTCAGACAGATTTCAGTTGCCTTCAAGGAGCGGGATCCAGTCGGACATGACTACGTTGGTCAGTTTTGGTTTGGTTTGTTGAAGCTATATATATATATTTACATACATATTTTATTTATTTATTAAATGTATTGTTGGTTTGTTATTTTATTTATTGGTTTGTTATTTGTTATTTTATTGTTATTTGTTATTTTATTTAGTTGTGTTATTTGTTGATAGGGTAAGCGCTTATGGAGGACCGTAAATGACTTAATTATAAATAAATAAATGCAGGAATAAATACAGGAATATTTAAATAAATGCTTAAATACATGTATAAATAAATAAATAAATGCAGGAATAAATAAATAAATGCTTAAATAAATGTATAAATAAATAAATAAATACAGGAATAAATAAATAAATGCTTAAATAAATGTATAAATAAATAAATAAATAAATACAGGAATATATAAATATAAGTTATACCTAAACAGGACATCATTAAATACATCTATTTCTACATTTCTGTGTTTCTTCATTTATTTATGCCTGTATTTATGTGTCCACACGTATTTCTTCATTTATTTATTTCTGTATTTCTGTGTCCTTATATGCAAATGAGCTGGGCGGTCCGAACCTCATTGTTAAACAGGATTGGTCAGTAGGGGAGCCAGACAGAAGCAATCGATCCCTTCACATGGCCCTGTAGATGAAGTCAAAAAGCTGTCTAGGCTAGGGTGACCATATCCATAACACCAAAAAGGAGGACACTATGCAGTATTTTGTGAGGCTGTGAATAATTGCACAGGAGGGGTGCAGTTTGATTTTAAGTGTGAAGAGAGATGTGAGCCCTTTTTACTGTAATTGATCTCCTTGGAGCAGGCCTGGCCAACCCGCGGCTCCCGAGCCGCATGCAGCTCTTTGCCTGGTTTCATGCGGCTCTTACGTTCATATCCAAGTTTGTGTTTCTGTTATTTATTTATTTTTCTTTTAAAATCTTTTTATTGATTTTGCAAAAAATACGTCGACCCATTTAAGGCGGAGACGGACTGTTTGAAAGCCCCGCTAGTCACAGCTTCTCTGACGCACCTGGAAATATTTCGGCAAACTTCTCCTCAGACCTCAATGCTTATTGTGTGAATTACACCATCAGTAGCTTGTAGGCTGTGGAGCGGTCCAGGCTTTCTTCTTGCAGAGCGTTTGATGAAGAGAAGCTCTCTCTCTCTCTCTCTCTCTCTCTCTCTCTCTCTCTCTTCATTAAACATGACAAACGTCAGTAAACAGCTGGACAAGGCTTTGAAATCACGGATTTCGTGAGTTTTTAGTTTGTTTATTTTTTAGGAAACGTCGGACCAGTTGCGACGTAATGTTTTCAGCGGCGCTAATGTCGTGGTTCATTTATCACCAAACAACGTCGGGGGATTTCACAAACACGTCATCACCTGTTTGTCTGATGCTGCGGGTCAGAAGTAGCTGCACCCGTTTGGCGCTCAGCGCTGCATGAGCACTACGTGGAGGAGGACGGGGGGCTGTCGGGGCGAAATTCTCACAAGAACTCAAATAAATGCCCCGTCAGATATCAAACACATTTGGGGGGAATTGATGACAGAGAGAGTCATTTTTATTCTTAAATACTGATGAATAAATAAAAACATTGGGCTCCAGCAGAAGGGGGACTTTTCTCATCCAGGGCAGAAGGGCAGGTTGAGCACCACTAGGGATCAGCGGATCATTTCTAAAAGTCCTGCCGGGATCAGGCTGCTCTCATCGGGCAGCACAGCGCTGACGGCCCGGTGCTGCGGGACTCACGGTCCCTCAGCAGGAACTCAACTGGTCGGCGTATCTTTTTAAGTCGGCTGATTCTTGAATAACCGATCACAGATTTGATGCTTGAACAACTAACTTCTCGCCTGAAAACATCCTAAAAGTACATGTTGTGACTCAACAACAGTAGTATTCAGAGAACTCAACGTTCAGTTGTGAGTTTCCTCATCAAGTACAGAGAAGAACGTATTGAGAAACGGCTGCTGGAGACATCTTAACGCTGATTGGCCAAGACTCATCAAAGATCTTCTATTATGAAGATCACGACCACTCCAATCTCAGAAACGCTGGCCGGCCAGTTCACATATTTTGATTTCAAAACGGCGAATTTCGCCGTAAGGTGACAAGTTTGCAGGTCTGCAAAAAGGAGGACAAATACGCGTCCGGCTTGATGCTGCGCCGGACTTCAACAACATGTTCAACAACATGTGAAGGCAGAAGTAGTAGAGCACAACATAGCAGGAGCATCACACTCCTGTGACCAATCAGGCTTTAGACAGAGGTTCAGACCGCCCAGCTCATTTGCATACAAGGACACAGAAATATAGAAATAAATAAATGAAGAAATATGTGTGGACACATAAATACAGGCATAAATAAATGAATAAATACTGAAATGTAGAAATAGATTTATTTAATGATGTCTTGTTTAGGTATAACTTATATTGATATATTCCTGTATTTATTTATTTATACATTTATTTAAGCATTTATTTATTTATTCCTGTATTTATTCCTGCATTTATTTATTTATACTTAAGTAATTTTCAGTCCTCCATAAGCGCGAGACCGGATTCACAATCCATACCAGTTGGTGGCAGAAGAAGAAGAAGAAGAAGAAGAAGTCACATCTACTGCGCATGCGTTGTGAGGAGATCCATTCTGCGGACCGTCTCGTCTCCTCCTGAGTTTGTCTCCATGTCTAAAGCAGAAATGTTGAGACTGTTGGTGAAGCAGGAAGTCCACGCGGCTTCTGAAGAGACTTTGGAGCTGTTTGACAGATTAACAGCAGTTTACGAGGAGGAAGCTTCACGTTTCAGAGAAAATGAGCGACGGACCAAACTACTAGAGCATGTTTCCATCCCTCGAGTTCAGCTCCACAGATCAGGTTTGTGCTTTTTACTTGTTGTTCCCGGTGTTCATGCTCGTTTTACGGGTTTAAGTCTCATCTGAGTCCGTTTTCAGGTCATTAATTGTAGTCAGAGAGACTTCTGGTGAATGTGTTTCGTTTCCAGCTCTCCTTCTCTGGTTACATTCAGCAGGGAGGAACTTTTAAACACCCGACGGTCCTCTGGTCAAACTGTTTCTCCGTTGTTGTTGTTGTTGTTTTACGGCATTTGCACGTGGAGAGCTTTTGGGACGGGGTCAAAATGGCGCGTGCTCTGTGTGAACAACTGTTTGTCTGTTTTCAAAACAGTCATTTAAGTGGATTCTTCTGTTCAGACTTGGGCAGTTTTAACAATTATTCTTGTTCTGCAGATTTATTGATATAATCATGTGCTTATGATTAAATATTTCGGCTGGACATTTACTAATGTAACAAGATCGTTTTTGTGTTCATATTATCCATCGGTGGATTACTATGAGGCTTCTTAGGTGAGTTGACTCTATTTGATATTTTTCTGGTTGGAGGTCTGACAGATGCGTTGATTGTACCTGCGACAGGTTCATAAAGTAATACTTTGAACCGGGTTGTTCATGTTGTCTGCATGACACAGTATCTAAGATTAACTTGTTTGTAGTCCATCTCCTGAACATTGTAGTTTCACCGCTGCAGACTGACGTCACTAACATCGCCTGCTTTATCGTCATAACTACGTAGTCAGTGAAGGTGGAGTCTGATCCTCTAAACTCCACGGTTATCTTCTCCTCATGAATTTTCCTTCCAATCTTTTCTTGACCCTGTGATGTTTTCCACAGAGATCAAGGAGAAGTGGTTAGGAATAGACGTTAGGAGGAAATGTTTTCACTATTAAACCGCAACCCTTTGTCTCCATGTCTAATGTAGAAATGCTGAGACTGTTGGTGAAGCAGCGACTCCACGCGGCTTCTGAAGAGACTTTGGGGCTGATTGACAGATTCACAGCAGATTATGAGGAGGAAGTTTCTCGTTTAAGAGAAAATGAGCGACGACACAAACTACTGGAGGCTGTTTTCAACCCTCGAGTTCAGCTACACAGATCAGGGCCCTATTTTTCGTACCTGGCTTACTGAGTTAGCGGGCTAATTGTCAGGATAAGATGACGTAGGTCAGGCTTATTCAGTTCCTCGAAGCAAGTTTAGATAAATCACCATAGCAACACAGCCAAAAATGTAAACCTGCTCCCGGGCAGGCTTACTGAAATTCACTGGATAAGGTGGCCACTCCCACCGGACAAAAAAGGCAGCTCACTTCCTCATTGATGAAGGAGCGATATTAGTTATATTAGTTTTATTGGGAGAGAGTTCTTTGAGATCGCCAAGATCCGTCCTCACATCATCATGACTTCCTGTACGCGGCGCTATAGATTCTGCCTTCAAGGAATCATTTATTTATGAGAGCTTCTGGAGCCGCGGACACTGATCACTACAGGCGCAGCCGATCGCCCGTCTCACAGACAGAGACTCTCAGCCGCTGCATGCCGTGCTGTTCTTAAGTTTATTTAGCGCTTAAGAAACTTATGGATGTGTTGAAAGCACTCATAATTATATGACAGTGTTATTAGTACACCATACATATCATTATTGTAGAACATGATTAAAGTGGACTCATGATAAGAAGACAGAGAATCACACACAATTTCTTTTCACTGCTTCAATTGATTGAATTTCTGATTATGAATAATACATATATACTGATCCGCCCATACACATATTCAAACTCCTAGTTATATAGAAATATACACGCATACAGTACATATATCCTCATAAGTATATATTTATTCGTAAATATAATCTGATTGATCTGGGTGATGAAGCACTTAAAATTTACGGATACATTTTTCCAACACTGACACATTTAACTTGTCTGATATATTTGCGACGCTTATGTCTCAGCGGGGGCGGAGTTAAGCTGCGTTCACGGCAACAATGTTACAAAAACGTTGGAATATTCACAACGCGTTTGCTGTGAATGATTAAGGTAATGACTTCCTCATACGTCTTCATGATCATCTCCTGCTTCTCATCGGAGAAATAAAAAGAGGTTCCTCTGAGTTTATTTGCTATTGTACTGTTAGAACATCGTGGTGTCAGTGCTCGATTATTATCCCTTCTGAAGAGGAACGGACACGCGCATTTATCCAGAGGATTGACGTCTGGCTAGAATTAACGAGACCGTTTCAGCGCGGATCAGCCGTGAAGAAACCCAGATAGCCTGATGTCAATCATCTCACTAATTTAAGCTGGAGATTAGGACATTTGCCTGACTCTGTTTAGCCAGGTACGAAAAATAGGGCCCTGGTTTGTGGTTTTTCATTATTGTTCCCAATCTTCATGCTCGTTTTACAGGTTTAAGTTTTGGACGACCCTCAATATGGAGGCGCAGAACCACTTCCGGTTCAAGCGAGGATCGAGGAAATGTGTTGTATAAGTGAGCTTTATTATTATTACAACACAAGATATGTTTTAGATTAAACCTGAGACTAATAGCCAACAATCGAGCGTTAACTATTACAACTACACAGAAAAATAGTAGTTTCTACAAAACGTGGTGTTTGTTGTCAAATCTAAGAGCCAATCCGCTCTCTGATGTGGCAGGAGCCAGAGCTACTGTGCCACCTGGCTCTAAAAACTGCGGCCGTCTCGCTCCCGTGAGATCGTTGTTGACCACTTATGCATGACGTCAGAGCAAGTCGGGATCAAGTCGGACACAAATCTAACCAGCATGCATTGTGTGGCGATCGCCGGTGTTTGATTCTGATCAGAACGGGTTCATCTCAAATGAGCCTATTTCCTCTTGTCCTCTCTCCTCGCATGGTTTCCTTGCATCTCTCGATGCAAGGAAACAGCTGTGAGCGGGCCCTCGCTCCAGCACGTCGGGGGCGCCGGTGCCGAGAACGTCTTCTATTGGACACATCTCTTTGGCCAAATGAAATGCGATTGCATCCGTTATTTCAGTGTGTTGTGTTTTTCTGGGTTGACGTTGGACATGGACGGAGATTCAGTGAGGTAACGTTAGCTTTAGCCTTAATGCATTCGTCGTACTGTGGTTCGTGGTGATTTTTCAGGTGGTTGAACAAGTTAGTTGTGTTACTATGCGGTGCAGACACAACTCTACCGCACTCTGGCACATGATTTGTTCTTGGTTAACTTCACTTGCCCTAAATCCCAAAAACTTCCAGACAACGGCTCGCCTTCTGCTCCTGACATTTGATTTACCTTTCACACGCCACCGTGACCGTCTGCTCTCTGTTCTGTTGTCCGTCTCTCTACTCTTCTACTAACACCGGAGTCGACTACAGACAGAACTTAGTTTTAGGCTGCGGCTTGACACCTCCTATCTCGTTCTCCCCTGGTGGTTGGCTGACGGTTAGTTGAGGAAGCGCTTGATTTGATGTAGCAGAGCACACATTTTGACCGTCAATATCGCTGACGATCATGCTCATTTAATTGTGGCAGCCAAAATCGTGATCACGATTTAAAATTCGATTAATTGTGCAGCCCTACTTGTGATGGACAAGCCACTCCTTCTTCCACGTTCAAGTTTGTTGCTTACCTTAAAGATGTATGTTAAAGACCAGCAATTGATTAACTTTATAAAAAAGCAATAAGTGCTTTTGATGTTTTTCAGTTCAGTTGTTCTTACTCCGTGAGAAAAGTCCCGTCTGTGTTGAACAAGAGCATGAAGTCTGGTTGAATGAGGTGGAGATGTGAAGGACAGCTGACAGGTATCAGTGAGAGAGGATCTGATCTGTTGAACTTCATCACTAGAATGTTTGTTCTCATGTGTAGGTAGATCCAAAGAGAACCAACATCTTCTGAGCAGGCCTCTCTCAGGCTTTGCGCGATTAATGTTCAATCTGGACTTGGAGTCTGTAGCGCGAGGCTCCTGTGAGACGGCACAGCACCCGCTGCTCGCTGAGGACAGAAACTACATAACAAGACGTGCTTTGAAGTCAGGCTCAAGTCGGCAAGTTGGCAACAAGCCTGTCGGTGAGGCGCGCGCACGTACATAAGTCGCCTTCAAAGTAAAAGCAGTGCCGTTGTATTGCATTTATGGCGTGCATCTTATTTATTTAAAAAAGATACAGCAGTAAAGAGAGGAATAAACAGAACCTTCAGAATAAAACACTGAATAAATAGACTGACAGGAGCGTTGGTGTGTGTGTGCTTCAAAGAACCAGGGGAAAGTAGAAGGTGATGTTGTTATTAATAATAATAATAATGTGATTGTTAATGAGCTATTCGGTACTTGGTCATATTTTATATTTATACATATATTTTCTTTTGAAGGCGTCAGTTGAGAACTTTTGTCTCTGAAGCATCGACTGTTTTTCTTTCCGTCTGTCAAATATCTGTCCACTCTGTAAACCCGGTGGAGCTCGTGTTGATATGTCACGTGGAGAAACACGTATTAGCAACACAGCTAGTCGTCGGGACGGTTTGATGGAGAGCAAACGGGCTTTGTGACGGAGTTTGTGTGGAGAACAAGTTGCTGTCGTTGTGTGAACACCAAATGCTGAGAGCGTTGGTGAAGCAGCGACTAACTGCGGCTGCGCAAGAGATATTTGGGCTGTTTGAAAGAACGATAGCAGAGTACGAGGAGGAACTTTCTGCTTCTAAAGAGGAGAACGAGCGACAACGGAGACTACTGGACGCTGTTCTCATCCCTCAGCTTCGGTTACACAGAGCAGGTTGTTCTCTTTACTTCTTCTTCTACCTCAGTTTGTTTTTGTTTGAAGACGATGCAGCTAGATGTTAAAACCTCATCGCTCCTCGATGCCGTCTCTTCTCGTCTGTCTCCTCCAGTAGAAACGTCTTCATGTCCAACAAATGTTTGAGCGCTTTAGAGCTCCAAAGTCCAGATTCACCGATGTCTGCACATTGTTTTCATCTTCTTGACCGAGACGTTTCCTGCTGGTGTCGCATAGCATTCTGGGAAGAAACTCAGATGTTAATGTTGTGACATCTGAACCTTTAAAAAAAAAAAAAACTGCTGTCAAACTATTCTTATGATTAGATGATGTTCTCACGTCTGTTTTGACCTTCACCTTCAGGGCCAGCTCCACTTCATCTCAGCCCTGCATCAAGCTGCGCTGCATATAGAGCGTCCTCTTCCTGAAACTCTTTCATTCACATCATCTGATCAATATCTGGGCCTCTTATGACCACAACATCACGTTGTTGGCTAAGCCAAACTTCTACTTTGAGTTAAAAAATAAAAACCTGCAGCCAGATCCTCCGGTGTGCCGGTTTAACGTTAACGAGTGACTGACTGGTGAACTGAACCAGACCGGGGGTGACGGCATGTTTCATCACGTTACGTTTTTTTCCAAGCAAGACTGAACTGTAACGGAACATAAAGAAACGTTAACGAGAACACACTGACTGCTTCCAGTAAAAACAAGTTTGAGGGAAATGAAGACGCTGTAGACATCTTAACGCTGATTGGCCAAGACTCAACACGTCACATCAAAGATGTTCTAATGCGAAGATCACAACCTCAGCTTTTCTCCATGTCTCACTACAATCTCAGAAACGCTGGCGGCCAGTTGCTCCTCTCTTTTTTTTTTTTCTTCCTCTCTGCGACTTATTGCCCGGTGTAATAATCGCGCGACACAACAAATCGATAATGAAATTCGTTGCCAACTCTTTTGATAATCGATTTTTTTATCGATTCGTTGTTGCAGCCCTACTTCAATGCTTCCTTTATTAGCTCCTTTAGCATAGGACATATCATTCAGCCGTTCACGAGAAAAAACTATCAAGAAGACAATCGCAGATCATGTAAATAACCATTAGCATAACTTGGAAATTAACTTTCAATAATCTGTTAAACCTGCTGGCAAACTATTCTCATGATCAGATGATGTTCTGCATCTCTTACTGATCGCTGGAGTTTCATACCAGAGTGAAGACGATCACAGATTAAACTCAAGTTATATATTTGCTTTGTTTTCTGATTCACCATCTGGTTAAAATATGTTCATTGTATGTCTGAACAACAAAAAGGACCACAAACCACTTTCTTCAATTATAAAAAGATTTTTCATGATCGGTTAATTCTCTCAATAACAAGCAAGAGCAGGAGAGACGAAACACTTTTGACATCATTTATCGTCATTTCTATTCAGTCACGTGAGGCTGATCGTTCCTGCGTGTCGGCTTTGATGAGTTATGTCGCCTCAATTTCCCCCGAAACATTGAGCCTATGAATTAATTCTAGTGTTCAAGAGAAACCATAATCATATTCTGGGTTATTTAATAATGACGTCACAATCAGAATATCAAAACATACAGACGCAAATAATACATAAATGATGGCTGATCGTTATCATGAGGATGATGATACCTGTGTTTCTATTAGTATAATTACAGTGATGATTACTGTCTTTATTTTTTTATATAACTTTATTGAACAAACCTCAAAAAAATGATACAAGCTGTATAGGAAATGACTATGGTTAACAGGTTGTTGTTTTTTTAACACACAAATCCTTCAGAGATCCTCTGACAGTGTGTTTTTTAAAGGTGTAAAAATGACATTACCTCTTCCGACCAGGAGTATGTGCTAGGCGGCTTTGGGTTCTTCCAATGTAGCAGTATCTGACGCTTGGCTATCAGAGCAGCAAATGCAATAACATCAGCTTGACATCTAGTAAACCTTCCCACAACAGGAGACACACCAAATATAGCAATCAAAGGGCATGGAGACATACGAATATTAAAGACTGCAGAAAGGGTATTAAAAAAGGATGTCCAGAAAGAGTGTAGTTTAGGGCAGGAGAAAAAAGTGTGTGTGTGTGTGGTCTGCTGGAGATTGAGCACCTAATACAGAGTTCATCTGTTTCAGGAAACAGCTTTTTCAGCCTGGCCCTTGTGTAGTTAATTCTGAAGACAACCTTGAATTGGATGAGACTCATACGTGCACAAATACAAGTAGTATTAATTCTGAGCAAAACATCACTCCACCAGAATTAATCTAGTGTAAGACCTAGTTCCTTTTCCCAAATATTCATCAGCCCTACAAGAGGAGGAATTTGAGATGAACGAAGACCATGGATTGAAGAGATACTATTTTGTGAATCTGTTCTGCCTGAAAGTTTTTTCAGGCAGAACAGGGAATGAAGTGAATTGTGTTTTGGTGAAATTGCGCATGTGAAAATATCTGAATAGACCTAAATTAGAAATACCAAATTTTGTGGCTAGGTCAGTGAAGTTTCCAAAGGTCCCACCTACATAAAGGTCATTAAAAGAGACAAGGCCCATATTCTTCCAGTGTGCAAAGGTGTTGTCTATGCTTGACGGTAGAAACAGGTGATTATTGCATATGGGAGTAAGGGCAGAGGGGGATTTTAGCCCATAATGGTATCTGTTTCAACATTTTTAGTGAGGAGAGAACAACAGGATTAATAGTGTATTGGGAGGGCCGCAGAGGGAGGGATCCAAAGAGTAGTGCAGGGAGTGAGGTGGAAGTGCAAGAGTTAGCTTCCAAGACACAACAAATAATATTTGGACGATGGCACCATTTTTTCAGCATTTGAATGTTAGCGGCCCAGTAATACAACAGCATATTGGGTAAGGCAAAACCCCCTGCTACTTTGGGTCTTTCTAAATTTCTTTTCTGAATTCTTGGGATCTTGCCAGCCCAAATGAAAGACAGTATACCAGTGTCCAATGACTTAAAAAATGATTTGAGAAGAAAAAGAGGGAGGGTCTGAAAAAGAAATAGGATTCGAGGTAACGCGTTCATTTTGATAGTTTCAATTCGGCCAACAAGTGAAAGGGGTAATTTGTGCCATCTTTGAAGGTCTGATTTGATATTTTCAGTCAGCTTTATGAAATTATCTTTATGCAGGAACTTGAGAGAGTGGGAAATATTGACACCTAGATGTGAAAGGGCAAAGTCCCTGGGGCAATGAATTTGGCTGGTTGATTAATTGGGAAACAGAGACTCTTAGCAATATTCAGTTTGTACCCTGAAAAAGTACCAAACATCTTCAGCAGATTCACTATTTGATTACTGTGTCTTTTATTAGTATTAGTACAGTGATCATGTGTTCAGACACAAACTCCCTCAAACGTCTCTCCAGCTGTTTAAAACCGACTGAAAGCTGATCCAGATGTGATCAGCTGATCCACCGTCATCAGAAACGGACGTCTCTTCACGTGACTCTTTCGAGGAAAGGATGTCTCATTTCTCTGAGCCAGTCTTGCGCTATTGAGACCTTCTCAGACGCCAGCTTGCTGTTTGTTGAGCTTCTCAAGCACTATTCAAAAATGATTTTGATTTCTCTCCTCAAAGATTCTCAGAAGTGAATTTAATAATGAAATGACATGCAAATGTATCTTTAAAAGCGTATAATATATTCCATATTTAAATACTTACTTATCTACCTCGTATAAAAGCAATCTTTGACATTTCTAATTATTCCAGCGCCCTCGCACTTCACACTACTGTCCTGCTGTTTACTAATGTCATTGTGTTATTGTATTGTATTATATTTGTCTGTGTTTGTACATGAAGAGCAACAAATATACATTCAGTCAAATTCCATGAATGTCTGAAGTCACCGTTGTCCAAAATGTTCTTCCTGCAGATGTCCAGCAGGTGTTGGAGATTAAAGCAGATGTCCCCCCTGAGTGCCTGGACCTGGACCAGGAGGACCCGGAGACCAGGAGCACACTCTGGAGCAACAAGTGGTGACATTTCTAAGAAGTAAGAATATTCACCTCAAGATACAGCAAATATCAGCCTGTCACACTCTACCACAAAAGGATAAAACAAACAAACCTACGATTGTTGTTCAGGTTGTAAATTCAAAGTATAAGGTGGAAGTGTTGAGGCAGTCCAAAAAGCTGAAGGGTACTGGAGTGTATGTAAATGAGTACCTGACAAAGAAAAATGCTGAAGTAGCCTGGAATGGTCGTATCCTCAGAAAACAAAACCAAATAAATTCAAGCAACATGGACAAGGAATGGAAAAATGTTCATAAAGTTAAATGGACCACCAGAGCAAGCCATGGTGGTTATGGTACGGAATGTGGGAGAACTGGATCAATACAAGTGACAATGTCTATAGACTGGGTCGGGTCAGGACATGTTGGAAAATGTATCAAGGCAATGAACGACACCGCATTCAACACAGCAACCAGTGTAAGAATGTACAATATCCTTGAAGCTGTTTTTTATTTTAATTTATTATTTTAATGTTGTGGAGCACACCTTGTCATAGACATAGATACGGAGTGTAGCTTGAAGCGAAGATTTATGCAAAACTGGTTTGTAAATTCTTGTTTTTCATAAAATGACTAAAACTATTTATCAGTAGAAACTGAGTGTAAAGATCTTGAAAATGAAAATTCCCTAGTTGAAAATAGCTGTCACAAAAAAGAGTTAAATCTAAGTTTCCTACATGTGACTGAACATACATCATTTAGTTTTGAAAATAACATTGATCCTGAGGCAAATTTGTATTATGATTATAAATACAATTCTGAATATTATACTGAGTGTCAGTTTAATAATCTAAATGTGGATGGTTTCTCTATCATACATTTTAATAGTAGAAGTCTCTATTCAAATTTTGATGAAATTAAAGACTATTTAAAATCATTCAATCATTTCAAGTTATTGCTATAAGTGAGACTTGGTTAACAAATTAAAAGGGTGTTGACGTTGTCCATCAAGGGTACAATATGCTCATAGGAAACCGGATCAGTTGATATTTTTGGTAAAGTTTCTAAAAATAAATCCCTTTTTGTTTGTGGTGACTTTAATATTGACCTGTTAAAATGGAACGAACACAAATTATCAACAGGTTTTTGTAATGCAATGTTTAGCTTTGGTCTCTGGAACAAAGCAGAAACATCACGCCACCAGCAAATAAGATAAGGACTGTAGGGAACCTGGACTCAGGGCTAAGGGTTCACTGCAAGAGATAACGAGCACACATTGCCTGAGGAATGTTGCAGCTGCGAGAATGAGTAACTCATCAAAACCCAACAGATAACGGGAACGACAAGGAGGAACAGAGCGAGGTCTCCTCCAATCTCTGGGCTGCACCTTGTGGTGACGTGTGAAAAATAGGTGGACTTTTCTAAGAATACAAGAACTAGGACTCACATCTACCGCTCATGCGTTGTGAGGAGATCCATTCTGCGGACCGTCTCGTCTCTAAGAGCCTCCTGAGTTTGTCTCCATGTCTAAAGCAGAAATGTTGAGACTGTTGGTGAAGCAGCGAGTCCACACGGTCGTTGAAGAGTCTTTTGGGGAGTTGGAGAGCTTAATAGAAGATTATGAGGAGACAGTTTCTCGTCTAAGAGAACATGAGCTACACAGATCAGGTTTGTGCTTTTTCATTCTTGTTCCCGGTCTTCGGGGTCGTTTTACGGGTGCAGTGTGGCAGCTGGACACCTCCAGTTTGTCGTAGTCTATTTGCCGTTTCTCGCACTCTTCACCACCGTGTCCGGGGATCCAGCACGTAGCCATGGCCCCATTGTTTACACGGATCCGCTGTTAGCAGCGCTGACTTGCCATCAGAGGGCGGACAGGACAACGGAGAGCGGGAAGAGGAAGGGAGGAGGTCTGCAGTGTTTGTTGATGCTAGATGCTGTAAGGCTGGACACGTCTGTTAGGGAACGGACATGGAGCTGCTAGCTGTTAGCATGAGGCCAAGCTACATACCAAGGGAAGTCTTGCATGTTATCGCGATAGCTGTGTATATCCCCTCTCTGGTGACGCAACACCCGAATGCCCTCCTCCTGCTCTCTGGTGACTTTAAGATAAGATAAGATAAGACAATCCCTTATTAGTCCCGCAGTGGGGAAATTGCAGGATTACAGCAGCCTTGCACACAATAGAGACACATAGTAAAAACAATCAAGTAATATAAATAAAATAACAATAAACAGTAGTAAAAACAGTAAGAGAAGAATACAGTAGCAATTTTAAATTAAATATACAGAAGGAATAAGAGTATATAAAAGTACTGTTGCGTCAAAACAAGTTTGAGCATCCGGGAAACTCCAGGCCTGAAGGGGGCAGAACCCAAACAAAGTGGAACCTAAAATACAACCCATGTTTCTGGAGGGACCAAATTCACCAGCGCACGGCTCAAAAAGCATGGGTATAAAATGTTTGGTGTTAGCTTAGCCGCCCTCTTTGCTCTTCTCCACAACGCAGCATGTGTTCAACCACAGACGCAACTGGTATGGATTCTATTCATTTCAAATATTGTTTGAGGCAATCGTTTGTTTGATATTTTCAGTTGATTTTGATCTTTGAACTTGAAGGAAAAGTAGGAGTTTAAGTTAATGGCATGCAATGGAAATACTAGCAAATGGCAATTTCATCTGATCTTTGAATTTGCCGTTTTCAAGTTTGGGCTGAGCTGAATGTACTTTAACACCAGGATAACTTGACAAGTACTTAAATGTATTTATATTGCACCAGGTGAGTGCAATTAAAGTGTCCACAGTGAATTAAGTGTCCAAGTGTCCAAAAGTGATTAAAGTGTTAGTGGTTTACTGAGAGCTCAGTGTGTTGTGCAGCCTGACAGCAGCAGGAAGAAAGGATTTGCGGTTCCTCTCCCTCAGACACCGGGGATGAATCAGCCGGTGACTGAAGGAGCTGTGCAGTGCTGCCAGAGTGTCCTGCATGGGGTGGGAGGCGTGGTTCATCATGGACGAGAGCTTAGTCATCATCCTCTCTCCCACCACCTCCACGGTATCCAGAGGACGCCCCAGCACGCTGCTGGCCTTCTTTACCAGTTTGTCCAGTCTCCTCCTGTCAGCTGCAGTGATGCTGCTGCTCCAGAAGACCACTCCATAGTAGATGGCTGATGCAACCACAGAGTCGAAGAAGGTCTTCAGGAGTGCTCCCTGCACCCCAAAATACCTCAGTCTCCTCAGCAGAAAGAGTCTGCTCTGTCCGCGGTCTCGCGGTATGACACTCTCTACGTTTCTAAAATATTCATACCATCACAATAATACATCGCAGAAATATAATATTACGTCTGGCTGACAGAGGAGACTTCCTCCTTCCACTGCCTGCAACATTTTAACATCATCAGGCAAGAGTTAGGTTCTCGTCAGACGAAATCCTTCTCTGTGATTTGTTGAATCATATGTCCGTCAACATTTGGTTAAAAATCGAGTTTCCATTTTTCAGCTTTAGTCATATTTTGTCTTTACACTTTTGCCGTATGACAATGATGCCTCATTATATATAGCTGTGATTGTTCTGCAATTCATGATTTAAAACATAGGTATGTATCTTATACGCAAGTGCCTTAAAAGGTGAATTTAAGAAATTATGTCAAATTGAGAAAATCGACTGAAAATTAAATGAATGAATAAATGAATATATACTTTATTAATCCCCGAGGGGAAATTTGGTGTCGGGGTAGCAGCAACTTACAACAAAAATAAATATATAAAACAGCAGGATAAAAGATATATACAATAATAATACAAATAAAAATAATAAAATAAAATAGAAATAGCTGGTATTGTGCAAAATATATATATATATATATGTATATATGTGTATATATATATATGTGTATATATATATGTGTGTATATATATATATATATGTGTATATATATATATATATGTATATACACGTGTATGTATATATATATATATATATATATATATATATATATATATATATATATATATACGCGCATATATATATATATATATATATATATATATATATATATATATATATATATATATATATATATATGCGCATATATATATATATATATATATATATATATATATACGCGCATATATATATATATATATATATATATATGCGCGTATATATATATATATATATATATATATACGCGCATATATATATATATATATATATATATATGCGCGTATATATATATATATATATATATATGCGTGTATATGTGTATATATATATGTATATATATATGTGTGTGTATATGTGTATATATGTATATATATATATGTGTGTGTATATGTGTATATATATATGTATATATATATGTGTGTGTATATGTGTATATATGTATGTGATTAATCAGAGGATCTGGCAAGCGGTGATTTATTGTAATGCCGTTGGCAGGAATGTTCTCCTGTAGCGGTCCTTGTTGCAGCGGAGCGTGAGGAATCTCCTCGAGAAAGTGCTCCGCTGACCCTGCAGTAGTAGTAGTGGTGGAGAGGGTGGTCCGGGTTGTCCAATATGGACAAAAGTTTCTTCAGCGTCCTCCTCTCCGCCACCTGTTCCAGAAACTCCTGCTTGCAGCCGATGATGGAGCCGGCTTTCTTAACTAGCTTGTTAAGTCTGTTGGTGTCACCGGCTTGTTAATGCGTACTAATTATTGGATGCCTGGTGTAGCGTCCGGAAGAACTTAGTCAAACAACTTCTCTCGTTCTCTGAATTTATTTTCCTTGATCACAAGTAGAGTAACAAGCGCTGCAATCGCGATAGCAGGGAGTCGTCCAGTCAACACGCAGGTTGACCGTCCAAAAAACACCCCGAACAGCCGGAAGTTCGGCTCTTTAATACACGATTTTCCGTCATGAACATCTAACATTTCTATTGGCTCTAACCTTTCTAAGAGGAGGAGAATCGTGTCCTCATCTTTTCTCACAAGGCTGGAACGTGCAACGACCAGTCTATTCCCTAATGTCAACATACTGATAAACAGGTGTGAGTGTTGGAGTGCAGAGCGTGGAACCTTGAGGAACCTTGAGGAACCTTGAGGAACAGACAACCGGACTGTTCTCACAGAAACTTCTCACAGAAAGTATTTGTTAAACTGACCTCGCACAACCTGAACTCTAATAGACAGAAGAATAATGAAATGAAGAATATCTACAGAATATAACGATTTATATTATCAGGCTCCAATGCTGCTTCCCCAGCAGACGATGGAGAAGTACAGGGCGCTGGCCACAACCGACTGGTAGAACATCTCCAGCATCTTGCTGCACACATTGAAGGATCGAAGCTTCCTCAGGAAAAAGAGTCGACTCATCCCCTTCTTGTAGACAGCGGTGATGTTGGCCTTCCAGTTCAGTCGGCTGTCGATGGAAACACCCAGGTACCTGTACTCCTCGACCATGTGATGGAGACACCAGGTACCTGTACTCCTCCACCATGTCCACGTCCTCTCCAAGAACACTCAGAGGTCTAGGAGCAGTCGCCTTCCTCCTGAAGTCCACCACCATCTCTCTGGTCTTGGTCACGTTCAGAAGCAGGTGATTCTCGCCGGCCCACTCCACAAAGTCACTCACCACTGCCCTGTACTCCTCCTCCCGTCCATCCCTAATACACCCGACCACCGCAGAGTCATCAGAGTACTTCTGCAGATGGCATGACTCCGTGTTTGTCAAGTTATGGCTTCGGACCTTCTGCACTTCCCCACTTGATAGGGATTGACCCATCTACACCGATTCAAACTGGATTCCACTCCAATGAAAACCCAACTTTTCCTTTTTTTTCTCCTTTTATTTTTGAGATTTGGATTGTTGAGTCCTTCACTCCGTATAGAAATACGATAGAGATAGAGGTGAAAAACCTTTAAATAAAAAAAACAGAAAACACACATTTCAACATGCCAGAACCACTTTAAACACATGATCAGCGCCCGTGCACTCTGTCTACACACGTCACCACATAGCCCCCAGCTGTGCCTCCACCAACATGTCAACAAACATTTCGCTTTGCCACACGTGAATGGGCTGCGGAGCCCCGTGACGTATTTAGCGCTCGCGCTAATCAAGCTGGTGGTGGCAGCGATCATCAGCAAAGTCCTGCAATTATAAAGTCTGTCACTCTTACCGGCTGCCTCTCCGGACTTGTAGACGCGTCTTTGCTGCGTTTGATCTAGCCGCCCGGCGTTCATTTAATCCCCGCCTTTGACGTGCGCCCGCGGTGCTTCCGGTGCCTACAAGCTCCGCCCTTTTTCCTCCCAAGTCGGATTGCTTGCACTAACATTTAATTAAATGCTTTAAATGTTTATTATTTAATCTGTGACTATTTATCTCTTTCTGGGTGCTTTATTAATTTACAATTACCTTTATTTACCTTACATTCTTCCCCTTTCTTTTTATCCAAAATAAAAATCATGTTTGACCTCACAGTGTTGTACTGGAAGTCAGTGGTGTACAGGGTGAACAGGAAGGGAGACAGAATAGTTTCCTGTGGGGCTCCAACATCACTGACCACCGTCTCAGACAGCACACGGCCCATTCTGACAAACTGTGGTCTACCTGTGAGGTAGTCAGTGATTCAGGAGATGGTGGACGAGTCTACCCCCACCACCCGCAGCTTCTCACTCAGTAGCAGGGGTTGGATGGTGTTAAATGCACTGGAGAAGTCAAAGAAAGTGACTCTCACAGAGACACCGGTTCCATCCAGGTGCGACTGAGCTCGTTGCAGCAGGTAGATGATGGCGTCGTCCACTCCCACATGAGGCTGGTAAGCAAACTGCAGAGGGTCCAGCGACGATTTCACCTGCGATCAGAGGTGAGCCAAGACCAGCCTCTCCAGCACCTTCATCACATGGGAGGTGAGGGCAACCGGTCGGTAGTCATTGAGGCCAGATGGAGATGACTTCTTAGGGACAGGGACCAGACTTCAGTTAATATATTGTTCAATTTGAAGAAGAAAAAATTGTGGTTCAGGCACCGTTTAGCCACTGGTATCGTTTTAAAAGTATCGATTTGATTTTGCATTGAATCATACGGGGATGTTTGCTGAAATTGATGGCCCTCCCAAAAAAAATCCACCAGCCGCCACTGTAAAATACATTTAAAAAAAGGCTGGTACATTATACATATTATGGTAAATAAGTGTAATATATTATGAAGTGAAATGTAGTAGTAGCAAAACAATATTCAGAATAGTAGAGCAGTATTGCATATTGTAAGTATTAAGTCTACAAAAATACACACATTATATATTTATCTATCTATTTGTACACTTAGGTATTGATAAAAGAAAACGCAGCTCCTCTTTGAGGGAACTAAAATCCATACTATGGTCATAAAACTGATTTAGGCAGCTGACCTGTCGTACCAACAATGGGTGTTCCCATGAACTCAGCTTGGCAGCTTTTTTAAATTCTTTATTCAACAATTGCACATGTACAATTTCATAACGTGTCAAAAAATACATTTAAACTAACATGCCAGGGGTGCCGAACGAGTGACGTTCGCTCGTCGCTGTCCTGACACCTGACTGACGCCACAGACTCGCCGGAAGTCTCTAAGCGTCCGCCATTATAAGAGTTGTTCAAATTCGCTAAATGCAAAGGAAAGGAGCTTCAATGTTTCCTTTACTAGCTCCTTTAGCATAGGACATATCATTCAGCCGTTCACGAGAACAAACTATCATGAAGACAAACGCAGATCATGTAAATAACCATCAGCATAACTTGGAAATTAACTTTCAATAATCTGTTAAACCTGCTGGCAAACTATTCTCATGATCAGATGATGATCTGCATCTCCTACTGATCGCTGGAGTTTCATACCAGAGTGAAGATTAAATTATTTGATTTGTTTTCTGATTCACAATCTGGTTAAAATATGTTAATTGTAGGTATGAACAACAAAAGGACCACAAACAACTTTCTTCAATTATAAAAAGATTTATCTTTTCATGATCTGAAAAGTGAAAAAAATGATGATTCATAATATCAAAACATAGAGACGCAAATAATGCATACATGATGATAACTGTGTTTCTATTAGTATAATTAGGATTCGAGGTAACGCGTTCATTTTGATAGTTTCAATTCGGCCAACAAGTGAAAGGGGTAATTTGTGCCATCTTTGAAGGTCTGATTTGATATTTTCAGTCAGCTTTATGAAATTATCTTTATGCAGGAACTTGAGAGTGGGAAATATTGACACCTAGATGTGAAAGGGCAAAGTCCCTGGGGCAATGAATTTGGCTGGTTGATTAATTGGGAAACAGAGACTCTTAGCAATATTCAGTTTGTACCCTGAAAAAGTACCAAACATCTTCAGCAGATTCACTATTTGATTACTGTGTCTTTTATTAGTATTAGTACAGTGATCATGTGTTCAGACACAAACTCCCTCAAACGTCTCTCCAGCTGTTAAAACCGACTGAAAGCTGATCCAGATGTGATCAGCTGATCCACCGTCATCAGAAACAGACGTCTCTTCACGTGACTCTTTCGAGGAAAGGACGTCTCATTTCTCTTCAAACAAATGTCCTTGTTTCCTCTCTCCTCACATGGTTTCCTTGAGTCTCTACATGCATCCCTGGTGGGCGGGACTAAGATGCAAGTTAGGGAAACAGGCGATGCAATATGGGTACATCACAAGAGTCTTGTTTTTCAATAGGCTCGTTCTAGATGAGCCAGACCTGCGCTAGCTTGAGACCTTCTTAGACTCCAGCTTGCTGTTTGTTGAGCTTCTCAACCCGACAAACCTTGGATTAGCTAGCAATATTCAAAATTATGATTTATTCCAGTGCCTTTTGCACTCTGCAATACTGTCCTGCTGTTTACAAATATCATTGTTTTGAATTTCTGTGTTTGTACATTAAGTCAAATTCCTTGAATGTCTCCACTAATGAAAGCTGATATCAGTCTGAAGTCAACGTTGTCCATAATGTGCTCCCTGCAGATGTCCAGCAGCTGTTGGAGATTAAATCAGAAGTCCTCCCTGAGTGCCTGGACCTGGACCAGGAGGACCCAGAGCCCCTCCACATAAAAGAGGAAAAGGAGGATCTCTGGACCCGTCTAGAGGGAGAGCAGCTTAATGTGCTGGAGGAGGCTGATATCACCAAGTTCCTATCTTCTGAGACTGAAGTCCGTTATGGTGATTGGCAAGAACCGTTGTCATATTCTGGACCTGAAATTGAAGACGGGGACAATGTTTGGATGGAGACCAGGGCACCTGAGTCTGCTGCACATGTCCTGAAATATAAGGAAGCCCTTGTAAGTCATGTGGGATGTGACACTGGCAACAAACCCTTCAGCTTCTTCAAGTGTAGTAAACGGTTTTCCTACAGGAGGTTTCTGCAGAGACACATGATGTGTCATTTTGGGAAAATGTCCTCCAGCTGTTTGGATAGTAAGAAATGTTTTAGATTAAAGCAAAAGAAAGAATCACAGCCAAGAGTTCTCACAAGAGAGAAACGATTCAATTGTGATGTTTGTGGGAGAAGATTCACAAGACAGGCACATCTGAAGACACACATGATAGTCCACACAGGAGTGAAACCATTCAGTTGTGATGTTTGTGGGAATGGATTTACAGAACAGGCAAGTCTGAAGACACACAAGAAAATCCACACAGGAGATAAACCTTTTGGTTGTGATGTTTGTGGGAAAAGATTTACAGTACAGGAAAGTCTGAATAGACACATGAGAGTCCACACAGAAGAGAAATCATTCAGTTGTGATGTTTGTGGGAATAGATTTACAGATCAGGCAAGTCTGAAGACACACATGAGAGTCCACACAGGAGAGAAACCATTCAGTTGTGGTGTTTGTGGGAAAAGATTTACACAACAGGGACATCTGAATAGACACATGAGAGTCCACACAGGAGAGAAACCATTCAGTTGTGATATTTGTGGAAACAGATTTACACAACAGGGAGATCTGAAGAAACACATGAGACTCCACACAGGAGATAAACCATTTAGTTGTGATGTTTGTGGGAAACAATGTACACAACAGGGACATCTGAAGACACACATGAGACTCCACACAGGAGAGAAACCATTCAGTTGTGATGTTTGTGGGAAACAATGTACACAACAGGGAGATCTGAAGAAACACATGGTAGTCCACACAGGAGAGAAACCATTCAGTTGTGATGTTTGTGGGAAAAGATTTGCAGTAAAGGGAAGTCTGAAGAGACACATTAGAGTCCACACAGGAGAGAATTAGTTTCTTCCAGTTGTGAAAGTTTAATGATAGAAGTTTTTGTTCTCTTTTGCTTGTGTTTATTTTTTTTTAAAGGAAATTGTTTAAAATGTCATTTGTTTGTAAATGAGATTAATGGCAAAGTGTTTTTTGAACAGCTGATGAATCTTTATTAAAAACAATGACAACATACTGTGTTACAATGACAACATACTAGTTTCCTCCCTGTGATGGAGGAAACTAAAACCAAACTAAAATCTCTGTACAAATACATCTGTATTTAAAATGCATATTTAGACCTGAGCCAGCCCTAACTATAAACCTGAGCCAGCCCTAACTATAAACCTGAGCCAGCCCTAACTATAAGTGCATTCAAAGAGGAAAGTCTTAATTTGACTCTTAAATGAGGTGACAGTGTCTGTCCCCGGACTGAAAGTGGAAACTGGTTCCACAGAAGAGGAGCTTGATAACTGAAGGCTCTAGCCCCCATCCTACTTCTTAAGACTCTACAAACCACAAGTAGCCCCACATTCAGTGAGTGCAGCTCTCTAGTGGGGAAATATGGTACTATAAGCTCTCTAGCGGGGTAATATGGCACTATGAGCTCCTTAAGATATGATGGTAGGTAAGGAGAATAATTTTAAATGTGATTCTTGATCTTACAGGAAGCCAGTGGAGAGCAGCTAGTACAGGAGTAATGTGATCTCTCTTCCTGGTCCTCGAAGTTGCAGGTCATCCAGGTTTTGATTTCAAGACACGCTTGAAGTTTAGCGACCTGATGGATTTCATCTGGCTTGATGGACAGATATAGTTGAGTATCATCGGCATAACAATGAAAGTTTATGGAGTGTTTTCTGATAATATTGCCTAAAGGAAGCAAATATAAGGTGAATAAAATTGGTCCAAGCACAGAACAGAATGAGTCGTTTTCTCAGAGCCTGTCTTTCTTCAAACAGAGTTGGTTGAATAAGTAAAACGCAGTGTGTTTCCCAAACTGAGAGGACTTTAATAAAGGCAACACAAGAACTAAAAGAGCTGCTTCATTCACTCCATATGTGTTGTTTTCTCTCTTGACTCCTTGAAAAGATATCACACCACAGTGTACCACGACATGAATGTCATTATAACAGGTAATTTAATGTCATATGCATGACATCTAAGTGTAACATAGTTGAAAAGGTGCATGTTAAATCCAGCTAAAATGTGAAACCTATGCCACCTGCTGTTGCAAATGTGTACCTGCGCTGAATATAAGATATAAGATATAAAATATTCACATGTTAAATCCACTATACTGTTTCACTGTATTAGTTTATTACTATGGGTAATCTCCAGAGTTACGGAGGATCCCTTTAGAACAGGGGTTCTTAACCTTTTTGACCTCGGGGCCCAACTTTTCAAGTACAAAGTGCCCCGGGGCCCATTCAAATATTAACACTGTATTGGTTTATTAACTAATTGATCTCACACTTGGTTTGATTTGTATTCAATAACTAAATCAAATCTACCTACAGTTTAACAAGCAAAAAGCTTCGGCAACTCTTTCGTCTTCATGTTTTCGTTTTAAATACTTCTCTATAACTTTCGCTACAGGCTAGCTAGCTGCTGGCTGAGTTTCTTCTTCTGCATATTATCGCTTGTTAAATAACTGACTGACGCATTACCGCCACCAAGTGGTGGGAAGCTATATTGTAACTGAGCATCTCATGGAGAACAGTGATATCTCTGATGTCTTCAATTCATTACCTATGCGTTCCCGCGGCCCACAGATGAAAAACTGAAAGTTTTTGGCGGCCCTCTAGGTGGCGCTCGCGGCCCAATGGGGGGCCAAGTCCCTATGGTTAAGAATCACTGCTTTAGAAGACAGAGCATGCGTTGCCCACAAGAGATGACCGTTGTATGTGTCCTTTTCTGTCATAAATGCAGATAAACAATGAACCTGCTGTTGCCACAAGCCTGCCCAGCTCCAGGAGATTAATTTGACCAGGATACATCTCACAGAGGTTACATGAGTACAATTATATTAATTGTTATAACAATATGAAGTCATTAATTATAATTCAATTATGGTTCATAAAACCCTGAATAAGTTTTTTTTTTTTAAACGTAACATATTATTAACTTTTCAAAGGCCCATGTCAGATCCTCTGTGATGTCACTTACACAATAATCCGATTGTTAATGAGCTATTCGGTACTTGGCCATATTTTTATATTTATACATATATTTTATTTTGAATGCGTCAGTTGAGAACCTTTGTCTCTGAAGCATCGACTGAAGCGTCCACTCTGTAAAGCCGGTGGAGCTCGTGTTGATATGTCACGTGGAGAAAAACGTATTTTACATGTCTTGGTAGCACTTTATAATAGGTAGACACTTTTTAGCATTAGTAAAGCATTAACAAACAATGAATTCATCATGAATTCCTCATTTATAAAGCATTACTCCAACATGAATTACTCATTAGTAACTCATTCATAAACACAGTTTTAAATGTTCCATTCATGCTTAACAAGCTATGGTTTCATACTTTATAAATGATGAATTCCCCATTTGTAAATGAAGTATTCATGACTTATAGATGATTAACAAGATCATTTGTAAAGTGTTAGTAAATGATACAAAATGCTGCAATTCATGATGAAATCAGGTAGTTACTACTCATTAGTTAAGTATTAGTTAAGCATGTTCTGTAACAATCTAAAGTGTAGACTATTTATGCTTTACAAAACGTTAATAACTGTCATGACTAATTCACTAGTTACTAATCATTAATTAAGTAGTTACTAATCATTAGTTAAGTATTAGCTAATCATGTTCTGTGGCTTAATATAAAGTTATATATATATATATATATATATATAAGTTACTATATATAATGATTAGTAACTACTTAATTAATGAGTAGTAACTAGTGAATTAGTCATGACAGTTACTAACGTTTTGTAAAGCATAAATAGTCTACACTTTAGATTGTTACAGAACATGCTTAACTAATACTTAACTAATGAGTAGTAACTACCAAACTAATTAGTAGTAACTACCTGATTTCATCATGAATTGCAGCATTTTGTATCATTTACTAACACTTTACAAATGATCTTGTTAATCATCTATAAGTCATGAATACTTCATTTACAAATGGGGAATTCATCATTTATAAAGTATGAAACCATAGCTTGTTAAGCATGAATGGAACATTTAAAACTGTGTTTATGAATGAGTTACTAATGAGTAATTCATGTTGGAGTAATGCTTTATAAATGAGGAATTCATGATGAATTCATTGTTTGTTAATACTTTACTAATGCTAAAAAGTGTCTACCTATTATAAAGTGCTACCCATGTCTTTGCATCAGGAAACCTTCTGGGGCTTTTACTCTGAAGTCCAGAAACTTAAATGTACCGGAAGTGATGGTCCTCACTCTGGCTAGCTTGGAACAAGATGGCGTCCGCTCGAAACGGAGAGTCCTTTTTTTTAAACCATGTTTTATTGTCATAGTACATACATACATGAAATTTGTCCTCTGCATTTAACCCATCCTTAGTATCTTAGGGAGCAGTGGGCTGCCCTGAGCGGCGCCCGGGGAGCAATTTTAGGGTTCAGTGTCTTGCTCAGGGACACTTCGACATGTGAGCTATGGGGGGACTGGGGATCGAACCGGCTACCTTGTGGTTGTGGGACGACCACTCATCCTCAAACTATTCTTATGATCAGATGATGTTCTCACGTCTGTTTTGACCTTCACCTTCAGGCCCAGCTCCACTTCATCTCAGCCCTGCATCAAGCTGCGCTGCATATAGAGCGTCCTCTTCCTGAAACTTTCATTCACATCATCTGATCAATATCTGGGCCTCTTATGACCACAACATCACGTTGTTGGCTAAGCCAAACTTCTACTTTGAGTTAAAAAATAAAAACCTGCAGCCAGATCCTCTGGTGTGCCGGTTTAACGTTAACGAGTGACTGACTGGTGAACTGAACCAGACCGGGGGTGACGGCATGTTTCATCACGTTACGTTTTTTTCCAAGCAAGACTGAACTGTAACGGAACATAAAGAAACTGTAACGACAATACACAACCCAAACACGTTAGCTAACGTGATAGCAAGCTTACTAGCTTCCAGTAAAAACAAGTTTGAGGGAAATGAAGACGCTGTAGACATCTTAACGCTGATTGGCCAAGACTCAACACGTCACATCAAAGATGTTCTAATGCGAAGATCACAACCTCAGCTTTTCTCCATGTCTCACTACAATCTCAGAAACACTGGCGGCCAGTTGCTCAGCTCTTTTTTTTTCTTCCTCTCTGCGACTTATTGCCCGGTGTAATAATCGCGCGACACAACAAATCGATAATGAAATTCGTTGCCAACTCTTTTGATAATCGATTTATCGATTCGTTGTTGCAGCTTCCTTTATTAGCTCCTTTAGCATAGGACATATCATTCAGCCATTCACGAGAAAAAACTATCAAGAAGACAAACACAGATCATGTAAATAACCATTAGCATAACTTGGAAATTAACTTTCAATAATTTGTTAAACCTGCTGGCAAACTATTCTTATGATCAGATGATGTTCTGCATCTCTTACTGATCGCTGGAGTTTCATACCAGAGTGAAGACGATCACAGATTAAACTCGTTATATATTTGCTTTGTTTTCTGATTCACCATCTGGTTAAAATATGTTCATTGTATGTCTGAACAACAAAAGGACCACAAACCACTTTCTTCAATTATAAAAAGATTTTTCTTTTCATGATCGGTTAATTCTCTCAATAACAAGCAAGAGCAGGAGAGACGAAACACTTTTGACATCATTTATCATCATTTCCATTCAGTCACGTGAGGCTGATCGTTCCTGCGTGTCGGCTTTGATGAGTTATGTCGCCTCAATTTCCCCCGAAACATTGAGCCTATGAATTAATTCTAGTGTTCAAGAGAAACCATAATCATATTCTGGGTTATTTAATAATGACGTCACAATCAGAATATCAAAACATACAGACGCAAATAATACATAAATGATGGCTGATCGTTATCATGAGGACGATGATACCTGTGTTTCTATTAGTATAATTACAGTGATGATTACTGTCTTTTTATTTTTTTATATAACTTTATTGAACAAACCTCAAAAAAATGATACAAGCTGTATAGGAAATGACTATAGTTAACAGGTTGTTGTTTTTTTAACACACAAATTCTTCAGAGATCCTCTGACAGTGTGTTTTTTAAAGGTGTAAAAATGACATTACCTCTTCCGACCAGGAGTATGTGCTAGGCGGCTTTGGGTTCTTCCAATGTAGCAGTATCTGACGCTTGGCTATCAGAGCAGCAAATGCAATAACATCAGCTTGACATCTAGTAAACCTTCCCACAACAGGAGACACACCAAATATAGCAATCAAAGGGCATGGAGACATACGAATATTAAAGACTGCAGAAAGGGTATTAAAAAAGGATGTGTAGTTTAGGGCAGGAGAAAAAAGTGTGTGTATGGTCTGCTGGAGATTGAGCACCTAATACAGAGTTCATCTGTTTCAGGAAACAGCTTTTTCAGCCTGGCCCTTGTGTAGTTAATTCTGAAGACAACCTTGAATTGGATGAGACGCATACGTGCACAAATACAAGTAGTATTAATTCTGAGCAAAACATCACTCCACCAGAATTCATCTAGTGTAAGACCTAGTTCCTTTTCCCAAATATTCATCAGCCCTACAAGACGAGGAATTTGAGATGAACGAAGACCATGGATTGAAGAGATACTATTTTGTGAATCTGTTCTGCCTGAAAGTTTTTTCAGGCAGAACAGGGAATGAAGTGAATTGTGTTTTGGTGAAATTGCGCAAGTGAAAATATCTGAATAGACCTAAATTAGAAATACCAAATTTTGTGGCTAGGTCAATGAAGTTTCCAAAGGTCCCACCTACATAAAGGTCATTAAAAGAGACAAGGCCCATATTCTTCCAGTGTGCAAAGGTTTTGTCTATGCTTGACGGTAGAAACAGGTGATTATTGCATATGGGAGTAAGGGCAGAGGGGGATTTTAGCCCATAATGGTATCTGAACTGTTTCAACATTTTTAGTGAGGAGAGAACAACAGGATTAATAGTGTATTGGGAGGGCCGCAGAGGGAGGGATCCAAAGAGTAGTGCAGGGAGTGAGGTGGAAGTGCAAGAGTTAGCTTCCAAGACACAACAAATAATATTTGGACGATGGCACCATTTTTTCAGCATTTGAATGTTAGCGGCCCAGTAATACAACAGCATATTGGGTAAGGCAAAACCCCCTGCTACTTTGGGTCTTTCTAAATTTCTTTTCTGAATTCTTGGGATCTTGGCAGCCCAAATGAAAGACAGTATAACAGTGTCCAATGACTTAAAAAATGATTTGGGAAGAAAAAGAGGGAGGGTCTGAAAAAGAAATAGGATTCGAGGTAACGCGTTCATTTTGATGGTTTCAATTCGGCCAACAAGTGAAAGGGGTATTGAAGGTCTGATTTGATATTTTCAGTCAGCTTTATGAAATTATCTTTATGCAGGAACTTGAGAGAGTGGGAAATATTGACACCTAGATGTGAAAGGGCAAAGTCCCTGGGGCAATGAATTTGGCTGGTTGATTCATTGGGAAACAGAGACTCTTAGCAATATTCAGTTTGTACCCTGAAAAAGTACCAAACATCTTCAGCAGATTCACTATTTGATTACTGTGTCTTTTATTAGTATTAGTACAGTGATCATGTGTTCAGACACAAACTCCCTCAAACGTCTCTCCAGCTGTTAAAACCGACTGAAAGCTGATCCAGATGTGATCAGCTGATCCACCGTCATCAGAAACAGACGTCTCTTCACGTGACTCTTTCGAGGAAAGGACGTCTCATTTCTCTGAGCCAGTCTTGCGCTATTGAGACCTTCTCAGACGCCAGCTTGCTGTTTGTTGAGCTTCTCAACAAGCGTTGGATCAACAAGCACTATTCAAAATTATGATTTTGATTTCTCGCCTCAAAGATTCTCAGAAGTGAATTTAATAATGAAATGACATGCAAATGTATCTTTAAAAGCGTATAATATATTCCATATTTAAATACTTACTGATCTACCTCGTATAAAAGCAATCTTTGACATTTCTAATTATTCCAGCGCCCTCGCACTTCACACTACTGTCCTGCTGTTTACTAATGTCATTGTGTTATTGTTTTGTATTATATTTGTCTGTGTTTGTACATGAAGAGCAACAAATATACATTCAGTCAAATTCCATGAATGTCTGAAGTCACCGTCCATAATGTTCTTCCTGCAGATGTCCAGCAGGTGTTGGAGATTAAAGCAGATGTCCCCCCTGAGTGCCTGGACCTGGACCAGGAGGACCCGGAGCCCCTCGACATAAAAGAAGAAAAGGAGGGTCTCTGGACCCGTCTAGAGGGAGAGCAGCTTAATGTGCTGGAGGAGGCCGATATCACCAAGTTCCTAGTCACTGCTGTTACTGTGAAGAGTGAAGATGACAAACCTCAGACCTCACAGCTTCATCAAAGCCAGACGGAGGACAACAGAGAGGCGGAGCATCCAGCCAGCAGGTCAGCGACACTGATAAAAACCGAAACTGATGTAGAGGACTTTGGGGGATCAGGACCAGCCAGGAACTTAAATCCACATTCTCGTTCACATCCAAATGCTGATGATGAAAAGGCTTCAGAATCTTCTGAGACTGAAGTGATTATTGTTGATTGGCAAGAACCTTTGTCAGATTCTGGACCTGAAAGTGAAGACAGGGACACTGTTTGGCAGAAGACCAGGGAACTTGAGTCTGCTGCACATGCCCTGAAATACAAGGAAGCCCTTGTAAGTCTTGTAAGATGTAACACTGGCAACAAATCCAATGATTCACGGGCAAGAGTGCTCACGAGAGAGAAACCATTCAGTTGTGATGTTTGTAGGAAAAGATTTACAGAAAAGGGAAGTGTGAAGCTTCACTTGAGAGTCCACACAGGAGAGAAACCATTCAGTTGTGATGTTTGTAAGATAAGATTTACACAAAAGGGAAGTCTGAAGCTTCACATGAGAGTCCATACAGGAGAGAAACCATTTAGTTGTGATGATTGTGGGAAAAGATTTACAGCCCAGAAACATCTGAAGAGACACATGAGAGTCCACGCAGGAGAGAAACCATTCAGTTGTGATGTTTGTGGGAAAAGATTTAAACAACAGGCCCATCTGAAGACACACATGAGAGTTCACACAGGAGAGAAACCATTCAGTTGTGATGTTTGTGGAAAAAGATTTACACACCATGGAAATTTGAAGAGACACAAGAGAGTTCACACAGAATAGAATGTCTTTCTTCCAGTTGTGGAAGTTTTCGTTGTTCTCTTTCGTTGTATAATAAAAAGTAAATTGTTTGTAAATGATATTGAAGGCAAAGTGTTTTTTTAACAGCTGATGAATCTTTATTAAAAACATTGACAACATACCGTGTGTCGGTGATGGAAGAAACTAAAAACAAACTAAAATCTCTGTACAAATACATTTGTACTTAAAATGCATATTTCCATTTAATGTTTTAAAATCTACATTAAATGAAACTCATGCAAGTCTACTTTGTGTTACTGAAACTTTGGTGACATTTTATTTTACAGATCCCATCATATTGTATAATTCTCTAGAAATAAGCTTCTATGTAACTGTAAACTCACAGCAAGGTTCTTAGAAAAGATATGATGGATAGTTAGCGGCAAAGTAGAGACAGTTTTTAACTGCCTGATCCAACTTTATTTTATTTGTACTATTGTCTATTGGCAAGCAAACAGTTTCACATATATTATCACATTACAATAAAACACTATCAAGTCAACACGAGTTGTGTGTTTCATAAATTATTGTCTGCATATTCTTAGGATCAGATTATAATTTGCATATAAACCATAACAACATAAAGGGATATGAGACACACATATATGGCACACATTATTAGTGGAGAACGTATTTAATTCAGCATGTTTGATACTGAATAGAGAGACAGTTTAGTAGCTTTGTAGTCTGTGAAAAATACCTTGGTTTCACTTTTATATTCCTTATTTCATTTTTCGTTAATAAAGTAATACTATGAACCAGGTTGTTTATGTTGTTAATAAAGTAATACTATGAACCAGGTTGAAGGGTTGACGATTTGGAGCAGTACTCGGCTGCTCGCCGGTCCATCCTCAGGTGGGATGGCCATGGAGGAGGCTGTGGGCCCTGTTGTGCGTCTGGATGGATTTTTTACCATTAACCTCGACCAACTGTCTTCAATGGTTTCTACTTCTAAATATTCTACCTGTCTCCTAGACCCTGTTCCGACTAAACTGTTTAAGGAAGTTTTACCTTTAATTAGCACCTCTCTACTAGATATTATCAATGGGTCTTTACTAATGGGTCATGTGCCACAGTCTTTTAAAGTAGCTGTAATTAAACCTCTTCTTAAGAAGCCCACCCTGGATCCAGAGGTGTTTGTAAGGCACAGTAGACAATCAAGTTCAAAAGCACAACTCAGAGGCAGGTGGCAGGCAAAGTTCTTTAGTTGTATATTCAGGCAGGGGTCAAAACCAGGAGATCAATCAAACAGGCGAACAAATCCAATAAGGGGCAGGCAAAATCCAAGTTAGGCAAGGCAGGCAAAAACGGGGTCAGAACAGGTAGACAGAAGTGCAGAGATACGCTGGAGCGTTTGGCACAATGGACAAGACAATCTGGCAGAGGACACGTGCAAGTGAGGGGACCTAAATAGTGAGCTAATGAGGGAACGGGCTGCAGGTGAGATGGGTGTGAGGGCCAGGTGACGGTGATGAGGAGTAATCAGGCGTGAGTGGCAGGATCTGGAATGACAGGAGTGGTTAAAACTGACAGACAGGATGAAAACACTTAAGATGACGGGGAATCCGTGACAGTGTTGGTCAACTACAGACCTATCTCTAACCTTCCCTTCCTCTCTAAGATACTGGAGAAGGTAGTCGCAAATCAGTTGTGTGACTTTTTACATAACAATAGTTTATTTGAGGAGTTTCAGTCAGGATTTAGAAAGCATCATAGCACAGAGACAGCACTAGTGACAATTACTAATGACCTTCTAGTTGCATCAGATAGGGGACTTGTCTCTGTACTTGTCTTGTTAGACCTTAGTGCAGAACTCGACACCATTGACCATGACATCTTATTACAGAGACTAGACCAGTCAATTGGTATTAAAGGTACAGCATTAAGCTGGTTTAAGTCGTCTTTATCAGATCGATCGCAGTTTGTATTTGTAAACGATGAGGCCTCGATGACCACCGCCGTTCGTCATGGAGTTCCACAAGGTTCTGTGCTTGGACCAATTTTATTCACCTTATATATGCTTCCTTTAGGCAATATTATCAGAAAACACTCCATAAACTTTCACTGTTATGCCGATGATACTCAACTATATTTGTCGATCAAGCCAGATGAAATCCACCAGGTCGCTAAACTTCAAACGTGTCTTAAAGACATCAAGACCTGGATGACCTGCAACTTCCTGTTGCTGAACTCTGACAAGACTGAAGTCATTCTACTCGGCCCAGAACACCTCAGAAATCAATTATCTGATGATATGGTTTCTCTGGATGGCATCGCTCTGGCATCCACCACCACCGTAAGGAATCTCAGAGTTATTTTTGACCAGGACCTATCCTTTGGCTCCCACGTGAAACAGATCTCAAGGACTGCCTTTTTTCACCTACGGAACATCTCAAAGATCCGGCACATCCTGTCTCAAAGCGATGCAGAAACATTGATCCACGCATTTGTTACTTCAAGACTGGATTACTGTAACTCTGTATTATCAGGCTGCTCCGATAAGTCCCTTGGATCTCTCCAGTTGATCCAGAATGCTGCAGCTCGTGTACTAACAAGGACTCGGAAGAGAGATCACATTACTCCTGTATTAGCTCCTCTCCACTGGCTTCCTGTAAGATCGAGAATCATATTTAAAATCCTTCTCCTCACCTATAAAGCCTTAGCTGGTGATGCACCATCATATCTTAAAGAGCTTATAGTGCCATATTACCCCACTAGAGCGTTACGCTCACTGAATGCAGGGTTACTTGTGGTTCCCAGAGTCTTAAAAAGTAGGTTGGGGGCTAGAGCTTTCAGTTATCGGGCTCCTCTTCTGTGGAACCAGCTTCCACTTTCAGTCCGGGGGGCAGGCACAGTCACCTCATTTAAGAGTAGACTTAAGACTTTCCTCTTTGATAGCGCTTATACTTAGGGCTGTTTCAGGCTTATAGTTAGGGCTGGCTCAGGTTTGCCCTGGTCCAGCCCCTAGATATGCTGCTATAGGCCTAGACTGCTGGGGGACATCTTAGGATACACTGAGCTCCTCTTCTCTTCCTCTTTCGCTCCTCTTCTCTTCCTCTTTCGCTCCTCCTCTCCTCTTCTTTCTCTCCTTCTGGATGAACTATTGTCTCTTCAATGCACATTACTAACTCTACTTTCTTTTTCCATGGATTCATGGCTGCCTGGAACCGGTCCTGCCTGCTGCCATGGCCCTGCTGATGGAACCGGCCTGGAACCGGTCCTGCATGCTGCCATGGCCCTGCTGATGCGCCCCCCTCCTCTCTACCTCCTTCTGCTTCATGGATCGTGGATTATCTGGATCATGGACCATGCCTACTACTTATTCATTCACTGTCATATTCATGTAATGTGCTGTAACTCCGTTACGTTATTCATTCTGGCCACATGACATCTATTGCTTCTGTCCATCCGGGGAGAGGGATCCTCCTCTGTTGCTCTCCCTCAGGTTTATTTGCCCTTTTTCCCTGTGAAAGGGTTTTTACTATCTTTTATTATGGGAGTTTTTCCTGATCCGATGTGAGGTCCCGGGACAGGGATGTTATGTGTACAGATTGTAAAGCCCTCCGAGGCAAACTTGTATTTGTGATGTTGGGCTATATAAAATAAACTGAATTGAATTGAATACTCCAGGGCTGATAACTTTGTCATCACTGGGCTGGAAACTAAGCATTATAGCTCTGCCCGAGCTACAGCAAGGGATCAACAAGGTGAGGATGCACCACCTGAGGAGCTGCACACTCTGGAGCAACAAGTGGTGACATTTCTAAGAAGTAAGAACATTCACCTCGAGACGCAGCAAATATCAGCCTGTCACACTCTACCACAAAAGGATAAAACAAACAACCCTACGATTGTTGTTCAGGTTGTAAATTCAAAGTATAAGGTGGAAGTGTTGAGGCAGTCCAAAAAGCTGAAGGGTACTGGAGTGTATGTAAATGAGTACCTGACAAAGAAAAATGCTGAAATAGCCTGGAATGGTCGTATCCTCAGAAAACAAAATAAAATAAATTCAAGCAACATGGACTGGAATGGAAAAGTGTTCATAAATAAATGGACCACCAGAGCAAGCCATGGTGGTTATGATACGGAATGTGGGAGAACTGGATCAATACAAGTGACAATGTCTATAGACTGGGTCGGGTCAGGACATGTTGGAAAATGTATCAAGGCAATGAACGACACCGTATTTTGTTGTAAGTCATCCTGCTTTTTTTTTTTTTTTAATTAATTTATTTTGTTGTAAATTGCTGCTACCCCGACACCAAATTTCCCCTCGGGGATTAATAAAGTATATATTCATTCATTATTCATTCATTCATTCATTATTCAACACAGCAACCAGTGTAAGAATGTACAATATCCTTGAAGCTGTTTTTTATTTTAATTTATTATTTTAATGTTGTGGAGCACACCTTGTCATAGACATAGATACGGAGTGTAGCTTGAAGCGAAGATTTATGCAAAACTGGTTTCTAAATTCTTGTTTTTCATAAAATGACTAAAACTATTTATCAGTAGAAACTGAGTGTAAATCTTGAAAATGAAAATTCCCTAGTTGAAAATAGCTGTCACAAAAAAGAGTTAAATCTAAGTTTCCTACATCTGACTGAACATACATCATTTAGTTTTGAAAATAACATTGATCCTGAGGCAAATTTGTATTATTATTATAAATACAATTCTGAATATTATACTGAGATTCAATTATTGTCATAGTACATACATACATGAAATGTATTCTCTGCATTTGACCCATCCTTAGTGTTAAGGAGCAGTGGGCTGCCCTGAGCAGGACCGTCCATTCATTCTCTATGGTAGTGCTGAAACACTACCGATGTAATATTTATTTGGCCGCTAGTGGCGCAGTGGAGCCGTTTTGAGTTTCGCCGGCTCCTCCCCCTCCTCTCCCCTCCCTTCCTGCTTCACTCACAACCCGGAAACGAGTGTAAACAACACGTATTTTCTGCAGCTCTCTGTTGTGTGGCCGTTACGTGAAACAGTAAGTAACTTAAATGAATAACAGCGGGCAAGTCGTGTATAGTTGGTGTTCACTGACAGCCAATGAGATTGCAGCATCATTGATGCTGTCCAAGGTGCTGAATCTCTCCTGTTTTCAGCACCTTTATACTAAAATGTTCTCCTTTTCTCTTCTCAACTCTGTTTGAGCAAAGCCACACATGAATGATGAAGAGCTATTTATGAATCAATAAAAGTGTATGTATCCCACTTTGCTGTTTACTGATTGTGGCAGAAAGATTATATAAGTACTTGACTTATTTATGGCTATTTACCTATTATATTACAGTTTTCCTACTTTTTAATATTTGAATTGCAATTCCTTAATTACTTCTATTAAATATTTCTTCACTGTTCACTATAATGGTTCACATATTAATAAGACATGTAGACATTAGTCCATGACATATATTTATTAAACAGGACAGTAAATATTGAACACAGAGCTCACAGTCACACAAACACAACACAAATATGTAACACAAATATAATAATGTATATGATACAGAAAATGTATTATTGAAATAAGAAAAGTTATATACATGACAAAACACTCCCCTTTTCTCTTATTGTCCCTTTTCAACCATCCATCTCTTTTTTTCTTCCTCATAAAAGGCAGACCTGGAACTCTCTCCATGTCATCTCCTCCTCCATGCCCTGGTCTTTGTACTGGGAAAACACTTTAGCAGGGCAGTAAATGTACTTCCCTGCTACTCCAGGGAACCTGGTGTGGATGTGAGGACTGTTTGGGCTTCAGTCCCATCCTACAGAAGCGACACCTTCGACCTGTGTGCTGGGATTCAGTTTTCTGGGCTGTAGTGTGTTGGGATTCAGTCCTCTTCCTTTTCTGCTGCCCTCTCTCCTCCACCCTTTTCTTTGTGGCATCCAGTTCCTGTTGAAAGAACTTTGTTTCCGCAAAGTCGTTGAAGGGCATTCTGGGGTTTGCCAGACCTTCAGCGCCATATGCTTTAAAAACTTTAGTGGAGCAGTAAAAGTATCTGACAGGGGCCTGCTGGTAAAAGAAGCGGATGGAGGAACCATCATTTTCATACCGGGCCTTAGGCTGGCCACAGGAAAGGCACGTTTTTGTCTGCTTCTTTTTTTGCACTGGTTGTTGTTGTTGTTGTTGTTGTTGCTGTTGCTTCTGTGTGATATTTTGGACAATTTGCTCAATGGAGGCTTGAGTAAGGGCCTGAACAGGCGGCGGTGGATTAACCACAGCAACAGGCACACGAGTAGGCTCACTGCCCTTTGGCAGAGGGCCGGAGTTCCTGCCTCTCTTGCAGTTTCTCTGGGCTGGTGTTCAAAGATGAGCTCGTGTTCAGCAATTTGCAGAGGTGTTTTACATATTGTAAGATATGATGTTTTGTTGTTGGGTGGAGCATGCTGTTTGGGTCAGTACAGGAGTTGTGGACTAGAGCAGCATAGTCCTGGTCCACCAGCTTGAGCATGTCCTTCTGCCGACGGTGTCTGTTGAGCAGGTCGTCAACAGCTGCCTTCATGGGGGTCCAACACAAACACTCTCCCTCCTGTCTTCACAGGTCCAGTGCGAGGGCAGTTGGTGAGGACAGCATGGGCAGAGACGGCCGACATGTGGTTTCTATGAAAACAAAAGACGGTACAATAAGTTATTCTGACCTACAGACGGTAAAAAGCCTTATTTCACACACGTGTATGGTATGTTTATGTAACTGTCTACTCATTTACGCATTCAATATTTTCACATCTCGTAAGACAAGAATACTGCAACACATCCCCGTATTAAAATAAATATGATTGAAATTCAGTTTCTACTAACTAATGCTGAGTCTCGTTCACTACTTTGTTTGTCTGTAGATGGTTACCTGGATCTGTCTGAGGGCCGGGAGTCGTCTCGGGATTCACGTCGGGTTTGACAGCAGGATCTGCAGGAGGGCATCGAGGAAACTGGAACAACTTGAGTGGTGCCATTGAGGAGGACTGGGAGGACTGGGAGGACTGGGCAGTGGGCGCGCTGCTTTGAGGAGGTGGACTCAGGGCCGGGGCAGAGTCTGTCTTGGTCTTGTCCTTGTTCCAGTCCAGAGGAACTGCGCGGCAAACAGGCTCAACGTACTGCAGGCCGAACTTCTCTCCTGTGTCTCTACTCAAGAGATGAAATGCTGGATATGTATAGTCCCAACACCCGTTCAGAGACTGTGTTGAGCTGGGCCATTAATGCTGGATCAAAGACAGCTGGGAGGTGAACACCAGGCTGCTTCAAGTCCACCAGGCGCTGGTAATTCCACCGCGCCACCCCAGTCATCTGGGGTCACTCTGGGGAAACGCGTGTTCCAGTGACCCACTGGGCCTGGTGGCAGTGGTCGCCCTCCTGCTGGGACGTGCCTCTGATGGGGATCCAAACAGGAACTCTGGCCCCTTCACCCTGGACGTGATTCAGCTGCCGTGATCCTCCAGCCCTGTACAAAATCCCACCTTCCACCACAGGATCACTCAGGCAAGCCCGCAGGATGTGCACTCGCTGGATCCTCCATACCTTCAGCATTGAGGGCTTGAAGAGAGGAGCGCCATTTGGGTCACTGGCGAGGTGAAACTGCTGGAAAACCCCCTCCACTCTCTTGACGAGCTCCTCCTCCAGTGGGATCCTGGTCCTGCAGTGCTCCCGGATGTGTAGCTTGGTCGGGTTGGCAGGCTGAATTCCACAGAAGGCATAGGCGTCTTTAAGCCTCTGCAGGAGGAGCCTCTTCCTGATCAACCACAAAAAAGGCTGCAGACAGGAGCTGAGCAAACAAACTGTACAGTGCATGATGCTCTGTCACACACTCACGGAGGAGCCTCCTCATACAGTGGAACATGTCCAACTTCACACTCATGTTCGCACTGAAATGAGATCGTGATGCACACAAGTTCAGCAGGTTCCCAGAAGTGACCTCTGCAACGATGGCATCAGTTGTTTGCCAACAATCCCACTTCAGGTGCTCTCCTGCATACGATTCTGCCACTGTGAACGCTGCAATCCCTGAAAGAAGAAGTACAGCCATGAATGTTGAAGCAGTCATATGAACCACCACCTGTAGTCCAGTGCATATAATAGGATGATTCTTAACAGCTAAATGAATGCTATGTGATATCTTTCATCAAATTTGAAAATATGAAAAGCAAGATAAGTTGTGATTATGAGCCATTTGTTAAAAATAAAGATTAAAATGTACCTGTCTACCCAGTGGTATTGTGCCTTCTGTACGCCTGCGGTGCTGCAGCGCTGTGCCAGTCCCTCGTACGTGGGCTTCAGGGACTTCTCTGTCTGAGACTGCACCATCGCCCATGAAAGGATCGTCCAGTTCTCATTCATGACCGCATACGAGGACATGGTGCCGGATGAGAAGGTGACCTTCCTCGCAACTTTGCGGGTGTGGTCTGAGTGGAAAGCCTGTCCAAAGGTTCACTGGAGAAGTGTGTTGATGGCGCTCTCCTGGTGCTGGTACTCGTGCAGCAGGCAGGCAGTCAGGCAGTGAGCAGACACAATGACCCCGTTCCAGCCATCTGAACCCCGTACTCTCCGAAGGGAGCCGGCTTGGTTTCCTGTCTCAAGAACTGAGTGATGGTCCTCTGGTCGTACTGTCCTGCCTCTCCGTCCATGACGTTTTGACAGCTGAGGAGGTGAGCCAGGTGAGCCCGTTCAAATTGCAGGTGCATCGCCTCCATTAGCTGCTTTGCCATGTCTGTGGGGGAGTTACCTGTGCGCCTGAGCTCGTCCATGACCGATTTGCATACGGCCTTCTTGTACGTCAGGATTGCTGGCAACAAGTTAGTGTACCTCTTTGGCAGTTTGTCAAGCCACACTGGGTTGTCAGCGTACCACCTCCTTTTGCACACTGTGCAGCACAGCCTGGAGGACAACAGGAAATAGCTATTCAGTACTGCCCAGTGACACCAGCGGGACAGAACTAAACCTCCTGGTGAGGAGATGAGATTGAGCCAACATGAAAACCAGCTGTGTGTCTCTCTCAACACGGTCTGTGTCACTCAGACCCAAGCCCGTTGGTTCCTACTGATTCATTTTAATAATAATCAGGAGGAATTAGGGGTGGGAATCACCAGAGGTCCCACGATTCGATTTGATCACGATACTTGGGTCCCGATTCGATACTATCACGATACTGCGATATATTGAGTATCGCGATTTATTCCATTTTTTTTCACCGCAAATTGTCCCCAAAGGAAAACGTTGTCAACATATTGTATCCAAGAAGATAAAGTATTCAGTCTGTTCATCTCACTTCAATCATTTTTATTGCAGCAAAATGTGATTGTGAAGCAGACAAACTGACCAACACTTTCATAAATGTTGCACCTGACAAACTGAACTGCTTGTGTTAGTCTGCATAGTCGCGTCATTCCAGCTGGACGCGCCGGAAAGGGGGCGGGGCTTATCTCTGTGGTTTATCTCCGTGCAGAGTTTCCATTTCTGCCATCCACCATGAAAATAACCACTATTTCTGCTTTATACTTGTTGTGGAAATCCCAAAGACGTCGGAGCATCAAACGCCGTCGTGTCTGGGTTCATAATATTACTTCTCCAGGAGCTGCGTCGGGATGACGGTGTTACGGATTAACAGGCGGCCGGAGGTCACCAGTTAACACTGCCTGTTAATCTGTAACACCGTCCACAGCAGCGGGTCACTGCAAAAGATAACGAGCACAATAAGGAGGAACAGAGCGAGGTCTCGTCCAATCTCTGGGCTGCACCTTGAGGTGACGTGTGAAAAATAGGTGGACTTTTCTAAGATTATAAGAACTGGGACTCACATCTACTGCTCATGCGTTGTGAGGAGATCCATTCTGCGGACCGTCTCGTCTCTCGTCTCCTCCTGAGTTTGTCTCCATGTCTGAAGCAGAAATGTTGAGACTGTTGGTGAAGCAGGAAGTCCACGCGGTCGTTGAAGAGTCTTTTGGGGAGTTGGACGGATTAATAGAAGATTATGAGGAGACAGTTTCTCGTCTAAGAGAACATGAGCTCCACAGGTCAGGTTTGTGCTTTTTCTTTATTGTTCCCGGTCTTCATGCTCGTTTTACGGGTTTAAGTCTCACCTGAGTCCGTTTTCAGGTCATTAATTGTAGTCAGAGAGACTTTCATGAACTTGTAAACACCCGACGATCCTCTGGTCAAAATGTTTCTCCGTTTTTTACGCGATTTGCACGTGGAGAGCTTTTGGGACGGGGTCAAAATGGCGGCGCAGAACAACTTCCGGTTCAAGCGAGGAGTTAAGAAACTGATCAGTTTATTGTCTTTAAAAATAATGTGACGGAGAGCCTAAGGCAGGGACTGGTAAATGTAACTACTCCCTAACGTATTGTAAATAACTGTCTCTGAATTTGATTATTCTTTATTCAAGTGTAAAAATATTGTATACAAAATATATCTGTTATTAAAACATAAATCCTTTTAATTAAGGTTAGGAAACCCACTTTACTCTATCGAAGATCAAACTTGGTCACACATACTGCAGGGTTTCCCCTACCATTAGAATAGGGGGGCGGGGCGCCCCCCTGAAAAAACCCTCCGCCCCCCTGTAATTTTCTCCGTCGCGCCAGATCACAGACGTGATTTAAGGTTCCCTTTCCTATAAACAGGTCTACACCTTGTTCTTTTATTAAACAAACTCAATGTTCTTATTTTATTGATCGTATTTCTGTCTATTTCTGTCATGGTCGCGTTTACAACTCTACTTTGCTCTCGGTAACGCGCACCGCGGAGATCCGCCCCGATGCCCACAGACTCGTGCGCGCGCACAGGTGGGCAGAGAGCACACTTCCATCAGCCGGCAGAGAGCGTCCAATAATGTATAACGTTGCTCGTTGCTCCCAACGTCGCTCCCAATGTCCCAACGTCGCCGTCGTCGCCGACCCCCCCCCCCCCCCCCCCCCCCCCGGCCGACACCCCGCCCCCCTGAAGCTGTAAACCTAGGGGAAACACTGTACTGTGTGGCGTTTCATAAACTATTGCCTGCCTATTTATTTATTTATTTATATATATATATATATATATATATATATATATATATATATATATATATATATATATATTACACATAAAAATTGTCTTTTCATGATCGGTTAATTCTCAATAACAAACAAGCAAGAGCAGGAGAGACAAAACACTTTTGACATCATTTATCATCATTTCCATTCAGTCACGTGAGGCTGATCGTTCCTGCGTGTCGGCTTTGATGAGTTATGTCGCCTCAATTTCCCCCGAAACATTGAGCCTATAAATTAATTCTAGTGTTCAAGAGAAACCATAATCATATTCTGGGTTATTTAATAATTTCAAAACATACAGACGCAAATACTACATCAATAAGACAAACACATTCCACCGGTAGACAAAACAAAGTACAGATCTAAGCTCAACATTGGGCATGAACTGAGAGCGGCCGTATCAAGCTTGCAACCCCGTTTTACAAAGATTTGTAGAGGAAAGCAGCTCATTGCAGCCACTAATGCTGATACAACTCGATGGCTCACACTAGGGCTCCAACGAACGATTATTTTCATATTCGACTAAATGGCATTCATCATTATTGTTCCCGGTCTTCGGGCTCGTTTTACGGGTGCAGTGTGGCAGCTGGACGCCTCGAGTTTGTCGTGGTCTATTTTCCGTTTCTCGCACTCTTCACCACCGTGTCCGGGGATCCAGCACGTAGCCATGGCCCCATTGTTTACACGGATCCGCTGTTAGCAGCGCTGACTCGCCAGTTTAGTACAGCAGTATTGCATATTGTAAGTATTAAGTCTACAAAAAGACACACATTATATATCTATCTATCTATTTGTACACTTAGGTATTGACCAAAGAAAACGCAGCTCCTCCTTGACTGAACTAAAACCCATACTATGATCATAAAACTGATTTATGGCAGCTGACCTGTCGTAACAACAATGGGTGTTTTTATTATTATTCTTTATTCAACAATTGTACAAGTTCATAACTTGTCAATAAGAGACGGAAAAATACATTTAAACTAACATGCCAGGGGAGCTGAACGAGTGACGTTCGCTCGCTGCTGTCCTGACACCTGACTGACGCCACAGACTCAACGCTGCCAGTAATCACACTCGCTGTCTCTCGTTGAATATTCCTTTTTGCTTCAGAAGGTTCCTAACTGAGTGAAATGACCTGGAAGTCTCTGAGTGTCCACCATGATAAGAGCTGTTCAAATTCTCTAAATGCAAAGGAAAGGAGCTTCAATGCTTCCTTTATTAGCTCCTTTAGCATAGGACATATCATTCAGCCATTCACGAGAACAAACTATCATGAAGACAAACGCAGATCATGTAAATAACCGTTAGCATAACTTGGAAATGAACTTTCAATAATCTGTTTAACCTGCTGGTAAACTATTCTTATGATCAGATCATGTTCTGCATCTCCTACTGATCGCTGGAGTTTCATACCAGAGTGAAGACGATCACAGATTAAACTCAAGTTATATATTTTATTTGTTTTCTGATTCAATAATAAAATATGTTCATTGTAGGTCTGAACAACAAAAGGACCACAAACAACTTTCTTCAATTTAATAATGATGTCACAATCAGAATATCAAAACATAGACGCAAATAATACATAAATGATAACTGTGTTTCTATTAGTATAATTACAGTGATGATTACTGTGTCTTTACTAGTATTGGTACAGTGATCATGAGTTCAGACAGAAACTCCCTCAAACGTCTCTCCAGCTGTTAAAACCAACTGAAAGCTGATCCAGATGTGATCAGCTGATCCACCGTCATCAGAAACAGACGTCTCTTCACGTGACTCTTTCGAGGAAAGGACGTCTCATTTCTCTTGAAACAAATGTCCTTGTTTCCTCTCCTCACATGGTTTCCTTGCATCTCTACATGCATCCCTGGTGGGCGGGACTAAGACACACGTGAGGGAAACAGGGATGCATTATGGGTTCATCCCAAGTGTCTTGTTTTTCATTAGGCTCGTTCGAGGTGAGCCAGTCCTACGCTAGCTTGAGACCTTCTCCGACGCCAGCTTGTTTGTTGAGCTTCTCAACCCGACAAACATTGAATTAACTAGCAATATTCAAAATTATGATGTTTTCCAGTGCCTTTTGCACTCTGCAATACTGTCCTGCTGTTTACAAATGTCATTGTTTTGAATTTCTGTGTTTGTACATTAAGTCAAATTCCTTGAATGTCTCCACTAATGAAAGCTGATATCCGTCTGAAGTCACCGTTGTCCATAATGTGCTCCCTGCAGATGTCCAGCAGCTGTTGGAGATTAAAGCAGAAGTCCTCCCTGAGTGCCTGGACCTGGACCAGGAGGACCCAGAGCCCCTCCACATAAAAGAGGAAAAGGAGGATCTCTGGACTCGTCTAGAGGGAGAGCAGCTTATTGTGCTGGGGGAGGCCGATATCACCAAGTTCCTATCTTCTGAGACTGAAGTCATTAATGTTAATTGGCAAGAACCTTTGTCAGATTCTGGACCTGAACGTGAAGATAGGGACAATGTTTGGAAGGAGACCAGGGCACCTGAGTCTGCTGCACATGCCCTGAAATATAAGGAAGCCCTTGTAAGTCATGTGGGATATAACACTGGCAACAAATCCTATGATTCACGGCCAAAAGTGCTCATGAGAGAGAAACAATTCAGTTGTGATGTTTGTAGGAAAAGATTTACCAAACGGAGAGATCTGAATAGACACATGATAGTCCACACAGGAGAGAAGCCATTCAGTTGTGATGTTTGTAAGAAAAGATTTACACAAAAGGGAAATCTGAATCTTCACATGATAGTCCACACAGGAGAGAAACCATTCAGTTGTGATGTCTGTAAGAAAAGATTTACACAAAATGGAAGTCTGAAGCTTCACATGATAGTCCACACAGGAGAGAAACCATTCAGTTGTGATGTTTGTGGGAAAATATTTAAACAAAAGGGAATTCTGAAGACACACATGAGAGTTCACACAGGAGAGAAACCATTCAGTTGTGATGTTTGTGGGAAAAGATGTACAATACAGGGAAATCTGAAGTCACACATGAGAGTTCACACAGGAGAGAAACCATTCAGTTGTGATGTTTGTGGGAAAAGATTTACACACCATGGAAGTCTGAAGACACACATGAGAGTTCACACAGAATAGAATGTCTTTCTTCCAGTTATGAAAGTTTATTGATGGAATTTTTTGTTGTTCTCTTTCGCTTGTGTTCATTAAAAAAAGTAAACTGTTTGAAATGTAATTTGCTTGTAAATGAGATTGAAGGCAAAGTGTTTTTTGAACAGCTGATGAATCTTTATTAAAAACATTGACAACATACCGTGTGTCTGTGATGGAGGAAACTAAAAACAAACTAAAATCTCTGTACAAATACATTTGTATTTAAAATGCATATTTCCATTTAATGTTTTAAAATCTACATGAAAAGAAACTCATGCAAGTCTACTTTGTGTTACTGAAACTTTGGTGACACTTTATTTTACAGATCCCATCGTATTGTTTAATTCTCTAGAAATAAGCTTCTATGTAACTGTAAACTCACAGGAAGGTTCTTGGAAAAGATATGATGGATAGTTAGCGGGAAAGTAGAGACAGTTTTTAACTGCCTGATCCAATTAGTGTATACTGTCACCTAGAAAGCCTTTATTTTATTTGTACTAGTGTCTATTGGCAAGCAAACAGTTTCACATATATATGAATAATATCAATTCAACTCAGTTCCAAACATTTTTTTGTATGTACTTATACTGTCCTGATATTGTGTGTGGAAAAGAGCAAGTTGGCCAATGTTCTGCTTTTCACACTTGGTGCTGACTGCTACATTTCTGGAGGTCAAATAACAAAATGTACTTCAGCTATTTCGTTACAGTTGAGGAGGAACTCGGGATGAATATCGTGATAATTCACATTGATTTTGATGTCTGCATTGAATCCATCCCCCCTCCCCCTGTTATTTACATTTTAACGCCGGGTTGCGTTCCCACCCAATGCTCAGCATCAGCGGTGTTTCTTGACTCGTTTTGCTAAAGAGCGTTTTTAACGCCTGTTGCAACGCGTCTCGGTGTGAAATTAAAGTTGGAGCATATCTGTTCTGTTCCCTCTGTACGGCTCTCAAGCCCCAAGTGACGCGTGAGGTCAGGAAGTGGTCGCTTTGCTGGACTTTTGATGAATGAACTTTTTTTTCAATAGTTATTTATAATTATTTAATTTCTAGTGCACTTATCATCTAGACGGAATATAACACACTCAAACATAAGATAAGTAACAGAGTCAGGATAGTTTACAGTTTAATAATCAACTTTAAAGTCCAAAATGACATTCAATTCAGTTTATTTGTATATAGCACAACATCACAAACATGACATCAGTGCCATGACACAGTTGACTTCATAAATTATTCTCGTCCCTACATTTGTATTTTGAGTGTCATTCATCTTCAAAGAAATTAACAAACTCATGGCATTATTATTATTATTATTTAAATGTTCTCTATATATCGAAACAATAATCATTGTCTGACATCAGATATTCAGCCCGACAGTATAAAACACTGTTACAAGTAAAAAGTCCTGCATTTAAAATATTACTCAACTAAAAGTACAAAAGTATAAGCATCAACATAAACTAGAAGTACGAAAGTAAAAGTACTCATCATACAGAATGGCCCGTTTCAGAATATTATTGAACTATAATTGTTGGTGCATTATTGTGTTCATCACTTGATGTTACGACTCGTAAAAGTGGAACTCGTTTTAATGACTCCATTTACTGCTGGGTAGATTTATCTATAATCATACATCAATGTATTAGTTGATTATAGATAAATATACTTTACAACCAGACACTGTTGACAAGACTGACTGTTCGTCCAGAGTTCCCACGGTTCTGTGGTATATTAAATCAATTGTTTTAGTAATCTTCTACAAAATGTAACAAAACAGTCAATTTATTTCCTTAGCTGTTGATGTTATGTAGTGTTGAAAGAGTTGAAATGCTGTTTCTGGATTATCGAATTACTACGGTGTTACTTCGTGACTTGTAATTAATGGAAAACAATAAACAATAAATACAGGTATCATAACTGAAGGTCTTCTCCCTGGGCCTGTTTGAGTACACATCACTTCACACAGCTGAACAGGCTTCCTGCGGTTAAGTAGACACACACACACACACACACACACACACACACACACACACACAAAATTATACATATATAAACCATTTGCATATTATTCTTTCCTTATATTCCTTTTACTTGCTCCAATGTATCCAGAATTGCATAATATTAGACGTGCGGTTTTATATATGTATATATATATATATATATATATATATACGGTCGTTCAAAAACTCCTGCACTCGTCTCCCCAGGGATCACTCTGAGCGTGCGCTGTGTGTGTTGTGAGCGCGCTGGAAGCCCCGCCCCCTTGAGTCCCGCTCTGAGTGCAGGCAGCGAAGCAGCGCGTGCGCTCTGATCCGCGCTATTTTAATAAAGTATCGATACATCAAAATCGTATCATTTAAAAAAAAATTGCGATTAATTGCGATTAATCGCGAGTTAACTATGACATAAATGCGATTAATCGCGATTAAATATTTTAATCGCTTGACAGCACTAGTTATAAATGTTATGTTCAGGATGTAAGTGAACGTCTCATGAGCGGGTAGCTGTGAAGCGTGTCTGTGATTGGAGAGCGAGTGATGTTGTTGTGTTGTGTGGTGTTGTGTTAGGACCCGTTCGGAGCAGAGTCTGTGACCCGGAGCAGACGTGAAGCTGGTTGAGAGGCTTTCACAGGGTTTTGCAGTTGTTTTGGCGCAGGCTACGGCCAACAGTAGCCTGTTCTATGTTCCCTTAATAAACACTGTATAAGCCATCTACGTCTCATAGCTTTCCTGACCCAGGGTCGCTACATTTGGTGTCAGAAGTAAAACTTTCGCTATCATCAACATCACCACGCGAGTTAGCAGCAGAGAAGCTAAGTGGCTAACGCTCGTCAACGGTGAGAAACATGACGTCGGGGAGCCGTCTCAAGATTAAACGGGAAGGAGAAAGTGATGAACGAGAACGGGACGGCGCAGCCGGGGCCTGGCAGACGACGGAGCACCGAGAGCGGGTAAAAGAAATGACCGCGAGGATGGCTGCGGAGGCTGGCTTTGGCCACTCGGGCCGCGCCCGTGAGGGAAATAGCGGCCGTAGAGGAATAACTGCGGCCGCAGAAAGGGACATGACTGAGGACACTGAGACACGCAGAGAAGCTATTCCGTCCACAATAAAGACCCCCAGATATGACGATAAATCCAACTGGGAAGCTTTTCATGCACAATTTGAACTGTAAGCCCATGCCAGTAGATGGTCCACTGAAGTAAAAGCTCTCCAGTTAGCGATGTGCCTCACTGGTGACGCTTTATCAAGCCTGCTGCTGCTGAGTCCCGATGATAGGAGTGATTATGATGCACTAATTGGGGCTCTAAAGCGACGATTTGGACAATGCTCTGCCACTAGCCTGCTCCGCTCTGAACTATGCAGCAGACAGCGACGGCCAGAAGAGCCGCTGAGGGAGCTCGCTAATGACATTGAGGGGCTTGTTCACCGCACCTACGCCCACATGCCCCCGTCCATCCAGAGCGAGCTAGCTAGGGACCATTTCCTCCTGGCCCTGCTGCCAGCTGACCTGCGCATCGAGACACTACTCGGTCACCCTGGGTCGCTCCAGGAGGCTTTGGAGTCAGCAACGGAGAGAGAGATGCTGTGTGCTGGCGCCATGGGTAAAGTGGTTGAAAAAGCACCAAAGGGGAGTGCTGCTTGTGAGACGGAAAGGGAGTTGGCGCAGCCTGCCTGGGTGGGGGAGCTAACCCAGCTGGTGAGGGCTGCCACTTTGAGAGATGAGAGGCAAGACAAGCCACGACCAAGAGTCTGCTGGGGGTGTGGCCAGCCTGGCCACCTGGTCCGACACTGCCCCCGTTCCACCGCGAACAAGGGAAACGAGCCGGGGACCGCATAATCGGGACGATGCGGACCCCTGGCACCCTGTCCCAGCCCCCTCTAATTAACGAAGCTACGCAACCGTCCGACCAAATAGGGGCAACCAGACCACCGGAGGATTTTGATGGTCAGCTAGAGCGACTAGTGGTGCTGGGTCGAACCTGGATAGGAGACTGTTGGTATGCACCGCTCACCATTGGAGGGACATGCTGCTCTGCACTGGTAGACACAGGTTCGTCAGCAACCCTGGTGAGGCCCGATGTGGTGACAAATGGAACTGATACTTTTCCCACTATAGTGAAACTGCAGTCAGTCACCGGGGAGCGAACTCCCATGGTTGGGGAAGCCATAGTGACTCTGGGGCTGGGGAAAAAGTCTGTATACATATAGGACTGTATACTGGGACTGGATATTCTCGGGGCTTTGGACTGTGTCATCAACACAAAGAGAGGAACTCTCACGTTCCCTGATGGCCATGTCATCCAGATGTGGCGCCAGCCACCCCGGCCTGGCTGTGTTGCGACCCACACCGTTGCCACACTGATGGCTGAGACAACAAAATATGCTGCCCCTAGCTGCATCCCTTCAAATGAGCTACCCACACTGCCCTCCACCCTGCCAGCTGCTGAGTTGCACCCACCCCCAGCCTCTGTCCGGCCAGCTGCAAGTCCACACACACAGGTGACAAACGCCTCTCCACCTGACGACCGTGAAAGAGTCTTGGCAGTGAGGGAGGTCTGGCAGACAAACTGTGGTGGTCTGACTCCTAGCGAACAAGATCTCCCCATGAGGCTCTCGTTCTCTGGCTTCCATATACAGAATGGATGGAGTTGAAAGTACTTTGGGGAAGGAAGATCGGAGATACTGTCAATTAGTTCTGGCTGGGGAGGGGACCGCCACAAAGACACCATCTTCATCAGGTTGCGCACAGGAATGGAGCCTGGCCAGAGACCCAGAGACTCCAGCTCCGTCTTCATCCAGACGCTCTGCTGCTGCCAACAGGTCCACTGGCTGATGTCGTGGTCGTAGGCAGGAAGCTGTGGAGGAGGACGGGTGGGGACAGCTAATGGCTCACCTAGTCAGACCAGAATAAAGACATCGCAAATTAGTACGATTGGGTGTGACTTGATGTCATCTTTTTAAAATCTACACGACCAAATAAAAAACATTCAAATACTGACTTTGATCTCTTTGTGCAGTTTGCAGTTGACCCGGCTCTGCAGATGACGCTTCAGGAGGAATCCGGAGGTCATCTGACTCTGTAGAGAACATTGAACATGTTGTTGTTTTTATTGACAGTAAGATGAAGCAGGAATGTAACATGACGTCTACTCTGTAGTCCGTGACACTCAGCAAGCTGAACGCTGGAGTGGTGCCTCCTTTTCGTCTGAAAACTACATATGGATATTTTTAGGATGCAAATACAGTTAAAATAATACCCAGCAGGCACTGTGACGGCCGCCTCTGTGGACAGATGAGCTGGTCCTCCTGGCATCAGACACAGGAGCTGCTGGGGAACGACACAGGTCTACACAGACGGCAAAGCAGGGGCTGCAATGAGAGAAGAATCACAAAAAATAATCAATTCATGTTTTATAACTAATATAAGCACAGTAAAAATGACAGCTAATGTTTCAATGAATAGACAGAATTATGATACATTTACCATCTGCTGGTGAACCTTGAGCCTTGGCTGGTGTAGCCAGTGTCGCAGATGGTGCTGCAATGGAAACACCCTTGTTTGTTATTTATAATTTGACAATATACAAAAACTACTATTAGTGAAGGCAGAAATTATTAGTAGTAGTTTACTTCGCCTGCTTTTCTCAGCCAAATCCAATGAAACAGACTGTTTCTAACATTATTATATAAAGAATATACTTCATTAATACACATCTGTTTATGTTGGATTGGGTTAATATTCAGTAGCCGGTCATTAAGATTTAACCTCAGCAGGGGAAGCAACATGACACTAAAACTCACTTCAAACACACTAAAACCCATGCAATCAGGTGTTAGTAACACAGTAGTTCCACATATATATACGCATATATACATATATATATATACACACATATACATATATATATATATATATATATATATATATATATATATATATATATATATATATGTATATATATATATATACACACACACACACACACACACACACACACACACACACACACACACACATATGTGTTCTTACATAAAGGAGCATAAGGAAAACAAAAACTGATACGTACCCTCATCACGGCTGAGATCAATTCATAGTCAGGAGGACGAGAAGTAGAACAGCAGAACACACACACACACACACATGACCAGAACACACACATGACCAGAACACACACATGACCAGAACATGTCAACATGAGACGTAATGATAAAGTCATGCTTCATGTGGGAGAAGAATTCATGGTCCCAGTGTTGTCGGTCGACGGCCGCCTGTTTTCCATTAAAAACCTCTTTCTATACCCAAACCCTGTCGTATTCTGGCAGACGATGACGATGATGCAAAATCACCTGTTAAACACACAAAACAACATGTATGCTGAATAGAACACACGATCAATAGCACATGGGCTGAACTGTAAATGATTTTGAATATTCAGCTAGAAACAAAGAAATAAAAGACAACACATGTTTACTCACAGCTCTGCACATGCTGCTTGAAAGGAGCGATACCCAGCATCACTCTTCATCTTCATCTTCATCCATCACTGATGCAAACAGACAAGAATTACAATGTCATTCAATAAATATCTTCTTGTATTTAAGGACTTACATCCCCACTCGTAGGATGGAAGTGTGTTCCCTTCTGTGTGTATGACAGTGTGTACATCTTCCTGACTAAACAAATAGGACACCAGACTCACCCATGGCTTCAGCAGGAGCAGGAGGGGTTTGTGTCATCAGAGAGGATCCAGAGGGCGGATGCAGCTTCTTCTGGAGGTAGAGCTGGAGTTTGTGCATCTTTGTTCCTGCAGCACAGTTTTTCTTCTCAATGAAGGATGCATATCCATCCTTCCTGCTGTCCCAAATCTCTTGCCAGATGTTGTTGGCACGAGAGCCAAAACCAACCAGCTGCTCATCCTCCGATGCTGCTGCTGTCACAGCTGGCTTTCGTTCCTCATAGCTGAGAAGAGACTGGATTTCTGGAAAGCTGAGGGAAAAGCTCACAAATGACAGCAGGCTGTCCTTGTTGTGCCCCGCTGACATGAACACTCCTTTTTCTGGTTCTTGATTAGGTAGACGGTATACCCAATGTCATTCTCCAGGAGCCAGCGGAAGGACTTCCCCTTGTACTTCCCAAACTGCAGGATGTATTCTCCAGTCACCTCATTTTTCTCTGAAGGGTCTCCTCCTCTATGGCGGACCATAGTCAGTGCATTTAGCCTGACCAGCTCCTCCTTCACAGGTGCAGACTTGTCCTTCAGAGACGGGTTGTCTTTCAGTACTTTGGCTGCATCACTTGGATCCTGACGGAGAAATCCCAGTGGTCCCTTACGGAATGAAACTGCCATTTCCCCAGGGTAAAACAACAGTTTGTGCATTGTTCCTGTTATGACAAAGAGTAGAGTATATTAATAAGTCTATTAATACGTTATAGACAGGCATTGTTTTCATACCAGATGTTAATAGATAGTCTCTATGGAAATAGGAGGTTAGTATGACATGAACACTCCTTTAGTATGTTAGTATGACATGAACACTCCAGGCATTCAGGAGTGGAGACAAGGACCTGTACACAGAGTCAAAATACAGGTTTAGCAAGGCGGTGAGAGATGCTAAACGACTGTACTCTGAGAAACTGCAACAACAGCTATCAGCAAGTGACTCTGCTTCTGTCTGGAGAGGCTCAGGCAGATCACCAACTACAAGCCGAAAACCCCCCACGCCATGAACGACCTCCGCCTGGCAGACGAGCTGAACGAGTTCTACTGTCGCTTTGAAAGACAATGGAGCAGTCCTGACGCCACGCCCCACAGGCCTATCAACCAGCCACAGACAGTCATCTCCCCCTCCCCCAGCCCATCGGAGGCTCACGCCTCCCCAGTGACGACCCTCACTATTCTGGAGAGGGACGTCAACAGGCTCTTTAAAAAGCAGAACCCCCGCAAAGCAGCGGGCCCGGACTCTGTCTCACCCTCCACCCTGAAGCACTGTGCTGATCAGCTGTCTCCGGTGTTCACTGAGATCTTCAACACCTCCCTGGAGACATGCCACGTGCCAGCCTGCTTCAAGGCCTCCACCATCATCCCCGTCCCCAAGAAACCCAGGATCAAAGGACTCAATGACTACAGGCCCGTCGCCCTGACCTCTGTGGTCATGAAGTCTTTTGAGCGCCTGGTCCTGTCCCACCTCAAAACCCTGACTGACCCACTCCTGGACCCTCTGCAGTTCGCCTACAGGGCCAACAGGTCTGTAGACGATGCTGTCAACATGGCCCTCCACTACATCCTCCAGCATCTGGACTCCCCAGGAACCTACGCCAGGATCCTGTTCGTGGACTTCAGCTCTGCCTTCAACACCATCATCCCATCTCTGCTGCAGGACAAGCTCTCCCAGCTGCACGTGCCCGACTCCACCTGCAGGTGGATCACAGACTTCCTGACTGACAGGAAGCAGCACGTGAGGCTGGGGAAACACGTCTCAGGCTCCCGGACCACCAGCACCGGTTCCCCCCAAGGCTGCGTTCTTTCCCCTCTGCTCTTCTCGCTGTACACCAACAGCTGCACCTCCAGTCACCAGTCCGTCAAGCTCCTGAAGTTCGCGGATGACACCACCCTCATTGGACTCATCTCTGGTGGGGACGAGTCCGCCTACAGGTGGGAGACTGAGCACCTGGAGACCTGGTGCAGCCAGAACAACCTGGAGCTCAACGCTCTGAAGACAGTGGAGATGGTTGTGGACTTCAGAAAGAACGCAGCCCCACCCGCCCCTCTCATCCTGTGTGACTCCCCCATCGACGCTGTGGAGTCCTTCCGCTTCCTGGGCTCCATCATTTCCCAGGACCTCAAGTGGGAACTGAACATCAGCTCCATCGCCAAGAAGGCCCAGCAGAGGATGTTCTTCCTGAGGCAGCTGAAGAATTCAACCTGCCGAAGAAAATGATGGTGCACTTCTACACTGCCATCGTTGAGTCCATCCTCTGCTCCTCCAGCACCGTCTGGCACACCGCAGCCACTGCCAAGGACAAGGCCAGGCTGCAGCGCATCATCCGCTCTGCTGAGAGGGTGATTGGCTGTAATCTGCTATCCCTCCAGGACTTGTTCGCCTCCAGGACTCTGAGGCGAGCTAGGAAGATTGCAGCTGACCCCTCTCATCCTGGACATATCCTGTTGGAGTCCCTCCCCTCTGGCAGGAGGCTGAGGTCCATCAGGACCAAGACCTCACGCCACACAAACAGTTTCTTCCCGTCGGCAGTCGGGCTCATCAACAGGGCTCGGGTCCCCGACTGACTAACTCTGTCACCCCCAGTTATTTTAATTTTTTATTTTAATTTTTTATTTTTATTCTTTTAATTTTTATTTTTTCTCTTCTTTCTTTCTCTTTACCGTTCACTCCTCTGCACACCTCATATTTAAACACTCGTCACTTTAACTTAAACACACATGTCACTTTAACGTACACTCACATTAACGTATCTGTTGTCTGAGTGTAACGGAGTTGATGATTCCACTTGCCATCACTGTCCTTGATTTACAATGTGTTGTCAGTTGTCCACAGAGACTAGTGTGCTGTGTGACATTAGCGCCACGCCCCTACTGGGCCCCTGCGGTCTTGAGCGGTGCACCCCGTGCGTTCTGCCCAGTCTACAGCACCTTGTCTTCGTATTAAGCTCCGTTGTGGTATTTAAATAAGTGTATATTTGTTAATAAGAATATTATGGGTTGTGTTTAAAAAATATTGTTTGTTTGCTTTGTCAGTTCCGGAGTATATTATGAAGAGGTGGCCTATGAGGGGACTAATGTGTGTCTATTGTTTTGACGGAACTACGGGAGCCGTCTAAGTGAATAAACGGCTGGTTGGAGCCAATGACAAATCAAGTGTGCTTGACTGACTAAAACACAACGCGAGAGTACACAACTGCTACATGAGCACTTTCTTATCTTACACTTATTTTAATACCAATTCCACTGTTGTTATTGTTGATTGTTGATTGTTGTTTGTCTCGTCTAACGTCCCATGTCCAATGTATGCACCTTCCGCTTAAAAAAATTCCTCGTTTGTGTGAAAACATTCCTGGCTAATAAACAGTTTCTGATTCTGATTCTGATTCTGGTATAGCAGCTGATATCATTTGTGTACCTTAAGTGCCTGTCTTCCTGTATGCAGCCACACTATTTACATTTCAATGGCAGACCCCCCCCCCCCCCCCCCCCCCCCACACACACACACACCCCCTGCCCCTCATCTCCTGTGGGTAAAACCCTTTGAACTACTCATGGAAAAGTACTTGAAGGTGAATCTACAACAACACCCCCCAGTCATGTGACTCAAGTAACAATGAAGTGTGAAGTGTCTTATCTTGAATTTAATTCACCTTCTTACCATCCCAAACAGACATGTGGCATATGATTTATACTATGTAATACACAACTGTTTTTACAGATCTTGTACTTCAGTAAAAAAAATGATATGACATGGTGTAAAAAATTTAAATACTCTTTAACAAGTATAAGTCTGTATGAGTATATGTTGTATTATAACCTTAATCCGATAACTAACTAGTACCTCATTAGTAACTATTTCTGTCACATACATGTGGAGCAGTTAACATAGTTACATGACTATAAACTACATGCATCTTGAAGGTGGTCCTCAGTAACGTTACTCAGCAGAGACGTGCACGTGTATGCACGTTCACGTGATTCAAATGAAGCTCTGGGTCCGTGCTGTTCGTTCACAGCGTGTATGTAACGTAATATCCACAGTTATTATATTACATGCATGTTACTGACGTGCAGGAGAACACACTATACCATATATGTGAATGGACAGTCACGTTAACTAGTGAAACTTCCGGCCACAGAAACCCGAAGAAGTCCCACATGATTAAACAACACTGAAGAAACACCACTAACTTTACAGTTTTCAAGTGAACCAGAACATGTCAACACTAATTCTCACACATTTCAGGTCATCATTATTCAATTGAATGACTTACTGTTTCACGTAATGTTCAAACAATGAAGAGCTGGAACAAAGCAGAAACATCACGCCACCAGCAAATAAGATAAGTAAGGAACCTGGACTCAGGGCCAAGGGAGCGGTTCACTGCAAGAGATAACGAGCACACATTGCCTGAGGAATGTTGCAGCTGTGAGAATGAGTAACTCATCAAAACCCAACAGCTAACGGGAACGACAAGGAGGAACAGAGCGAGGTCTCCTCCAATCTCTGGGCTGCACCTTGTGGTGACGTGTGAAAAATAGGTGGACTTTTCTAAGAAAACAAGAAATGAGACTCACATCTACCGCGCATGCGTTGTGAGGAGATCCATTCTGCGGACCGTCTCGTCTCTCGTCTCCTCCTGAGTTTGTCTCCATGTCGAAAGCAGAAATGTTGAGACTGTTGGTGAAGCAGGAAGTCCACGCGGTCGTTGAAGAGTCTTTTGGGGAGTTGGACGGATTAATAGAAGATTATGAGGAGACAGTTTCTCGTCTAAGAGAACATGAGCTCCACAGATCAGGTTTGTGCTTTTTCATTCTTGTTCCGGGGATCCAGCACGTAGCCATGGCCCCATTGTTTACACGGATCCGCTGTTAGCAGCGCTGACTCGCCATCAGAGGGCGGACAGGACAACGGAGAGCGGGAAGAGGAAGGGAGGAGGTCTGCAGTGTTTGTTGATGCTAGATGCTGTAACGCTGGACACGTCTGTTAAGGAACAGACCTGTACATGCTAACAGCTGCTAGCTGTTAGCATGAGGACAAGCTACATACCAAGAGGATATTTATTTATTTATTTGTAATTCACCAGGCTGAACACACACGTGCCGTCCTCTTTGTTTACCTTGTATTACGTCTCCATGCTTCCACTGGTTAACCCGTGTTTAACAACACAGTGCAATGCATTGTGGGTAATTCCCTTGAGCCAAGTCTGCAGCTAATGCTGATTTACGGAAAGGGTTCATAAATGTCTTCGAGAGACTCAAACACTCGACGGTTTGACAGCGGGACAGAACTAAACCTCCTGGTGAGGAGATGAGATTGAGCCAACATGAAAACCAGCTGTGTGTCTCTCTCAACACGGTCTGTGTCACTCAGACCCAAGCCCGTTGGTTCCTACTGATTCATTTTAATAATAATCAGGAGGAATTAGGGGTGGGAATCACCAGAGGTCCCACGATTCGATTTGATCACGATACTTGGGTCCCGATTCGATACTATCACGATACTGCGATATATTGAGTATCGCGATTTATTCCCTTTTTTCTCACCGCAAATTGTCCCCAAAGGAAAACGTTGTCAACATATTGTATCCAAGAAGATAAAGTATTCAGTCTGTTCATCTCACTTCAATCATTTTTATTGCAGCAAAATGTGATTGTGAAGCAGACAAACTGACCAACACTTTCATAAATGTTGCACCTGACAAACTGAACTGCTTGTGTTAGTCTGCATAGTCGCGTCATTCCAGCTGGACGCGCCGGAAAGGGGGCGGGGCTTATCTCTGTGGTTTATCTCCGTGCAGAGTTTCCATTTCTGCCATCCACCATGAAAATAACCACTATTTCTGCTTTATACTTGTTGTGGAAATCCCAAAGACGTCGGAGCATCAAACGCCGTCGTGTCTGGGTTCATAATATTACTTCTCCAGGAGCTGCGTCGGGATGACGGTGTTACGGATTAACAGGCGGCCGGAGGTCACCAGTTAACACGGCCGCCTGTTAATCTGTAACACCGTCCGCAGCAGCGGGTCACTGCAAGAGATAACGAGCACAACAAGGAGGAACAGAGCGAGGTCTCGTCCAATCTCTGGGCTGCACCTTGAGGTGACGTGTGAAAAATAGGTGGACTTTTCTCAGAATACAAGAACTGGGACTCACATCTACTGCGCATGCGTTGTGAGGAGATCCATTCTGCGGACCGTCTCGTCTCTCGTCTCCTCCTGAGTTTGTCTCCATGGGTGCATCCCAATCAGGTCCGGAGTGGGGCCACTTTTCAGCCCGGGAATTTCAGGCTCAAGACCGGCCCACTTTTTCCATGGTAGTGGAAATTGGATAAATGAAGCAACAGTTCAGCTCTTACTATCCTGTAGTTTTCTTTTTATTAATACCATGGTCCAACAAATAATGTAAAGGTTAAATACAACAATAATAATCCACTTAAGATGAGAAGTTAACAAAAAATATTCCACTATTCCACAAGGATAGGTTGATAAATTAACAAAAGCAGAAATAAATGAATAAAACATTTGAAACGTATCCCACTCTTCAACAAAGAGGCATATTGAACTCATGTTTACAGTTCAACTCACAGTATAGTATACAGTTACCTTGTGAGTAGCACCAACAGCATCTACAGCATCAGTAACCTCAGCAGTGCACTGGTTTCAGCCACTGTATCTATAACTGTGTTGTTGCTTATAGACATGAGGATTACCTTCTCTGTGCACATTAACATGAACGCCTCCAAGTTTTTCTTTAGCATTCCAACGCATTTTTCTGCATGAGTATTATATAGTGGTGATTTACTCCTTTGCTACACCCACTTCCGAGCAAACAATGCATAATGGTTCATCAAATACTGCTCTTTCTTACAATATATAACTTTAATTCATATTGTTTCCTCTGTTATCCTCTCTACCTGTCCCTGTAGTCATGGCCTCCTCATTGCAAATGTCGGGCTCATCATTTCCAGCAGGAGACTCTTATCTGCTGCTCCGAAGCTACAAAGAAAAACGAAGAGTCATATTACTGCATACTTCAATATCAATATCAATATTATATATCAATATTTGCATAATATTTGCATAATATTTGCAAAGTCTATGGATCGCCATATTTTGGGTGATATAAAAAGGCTAATATTTAATTAAATTTAATATTTTGCTTGGGAATAGGTTGACAACGGTACAACGATATTAATCAAGGCTACAACGTTAGCCGAATAGTTACGTTGCTAATCATTAGGCCTTTGTCTCTCTTTACCAGAAATGAAAATAAATCGGTAAGCTTGGCACATTTGGCAGCATCCTCCTCCAATGCCTTTCTTTTTTTCAACCTGGCTTTTTCAGCCCCTCCTGCCCTTTTCCTCCCGTCCATCCTCCCGTCCATCCTCCCGTCCATCCTCCCGTCCATCCTCCCTGACGCGTATCGTTGCGGTCGGCCCGGTCCAGCCCGGTCGAGAAAAGTTCTCCCCTCCCAAATAGAGTTGGTTGGTTCCATAATGGACCGAACCAACTCTATTTGGGAGGGGTGAACTTCCTCGCATGGTACAACCCATGCAGAGGCTGCGGTGTCAGAATGCGGAACGTGTGTGGCCCACTTTAAGAGAAGATGGACTAACGTGACAAATGTCAACAAATAAAATTCTAGACCGGCCCAGAAGTGAAGCGGCCCACCGGGAACTCTCCCGATTCTCCCGATTACCCACCCCGGGCCTGATCCCAAGTCTCTAAATTGCATCCCCGTTTCCAGTGGCGGCCGGCCCATAGAGGGCCGCGGGGCCTGGCCCCACCCACCTTGAACCACCCAAAAAATAAAAATAAAAACATTTTTTATAATTTTATTAATTATAAAAAAATATTAATAAATTATACAAATTGTCAATATTTGTGTTTTTGAGCTATGGAATGTACCCAGTAATATTTGTAAAATAGGATATCTGCGCAAACTATCTGCTTTTCCTGCTCCGTGTTCCTGCTCGTGCACCTGGCTCTGTTGCGTCTCTGCTGCTCTCTAATGCGCGTGCACATGCCGGGGCCGAAGTTATTTTGGCCCAAGAAAGACGGGTCTGACACGCAGTTTAGCCAATCACTGATTAAAGACATAACATGATGGACATATCATTTATCCAATCCGCGGCCTAAAAAGGACTTCTGCGGGGCCAGGCCCCGGTGCGCGTTCACAGCTAGTCTCTCGTCCTCATCTCGCCTGTTCTTGTCTTGTGCTCTCGCCGGCTTCTCTTGTCTCGCAGCCATTTTAACGTCATGAGTAAGCCCAGCACCAGCACTACTCTTCAAGAAGACTCAACCCTAACGAGATCAATTCTCTCCTCCAAGACCCGTTTGAGAGAATACCTATAGCGGAGAGACTCCTGGTGAAACTCCTGGTCCCAGATCAGTCGCTACAGCGCTTATGGAGAGGCTGAGCACCGTTCTCCCACACGGACAAACCGATCGCCCAAGCTTACGATGGCCGCTCACTACGTGTCCAACGTGGACAACGTCAAGCAAAGGGATCCATTTGGGATGGGTAAGTGTATTTACTGAACTTCGCATTAGCATATTTCTGTTAGTAACGTGACCTGTAGCAAGCTATCACTGCTGCTAACAGGAAGCTAACGGGAGGTAGCTAACGATGAGATAGCTCCTGCAGTGTTGGATGTTGTCTTGCGTGTTTAAGACTGAACGGTGCACAATCAACTTTTGTCCATATCACCGTTAACTTTCGTTCAGTGAACACAGTACGACTAGTAGTGTTGGACCGCTTTTTCAAAAAAAAATTGAAAAATTAAAATGCGTTAACGCCGTTAATAAAATTGACGCCGTTAAAATTGGTTTGCGTTAACGCCGTTAATAACGCGCTAATATGACAGCGCTAGTATTTATATACTGTGATGTGTATTTATACACAGTGTGTGTATTTATATACTGTGATGCGTCCTGCTTATACGCGCAGGATCCATTTCTACCGGCAGAATGCGTCTTATTTATTTATTATTTACGTCTGTATGTTTTGAAATTCTGATTGTGACATCATTATAAAATAACCCACAATATAAATATAGTTTCTCTTCATTACGTGTTGTAAAAAGTGTTTCCTCTCTCCAGCTCTCTGATTTTAATTACATACATAATAAAGTTATTGAGGGAAACAACAGATCAAATCTTTGAAGACATGTTTGTGGTCCTTTTGTTGTTCAGACCTACTATGAACATATTTTAACCAGATTGTGAATAACAAAACAGATTTAATATATAGCTTGAGTTTAATCTGTGATCGTCTTCACTCTGGTATTAAACTCCAGCATCAGGCCGCTCAGCTGCAGCGTCCAATCACATAACAGATGAACAGTGAGGGGGCGTGTCCAGCATTAAAACACTTCCTGGAAGCTCGCTCTCGGGGCTCCTCGATCATGGCTCCTCCGATTTCCCTCCTCGCTCCTCGATCCTCGCTCCTCCGAGCAGAATAAGAGCTTTGGGACGGCCGTCAAGATGGCGGCGCAGAACCACTTCCGGTTCAATCGAGGAGCGAGGAGCGAGGAAACGACAATTTAGAGACTTGGGATGCACCCCATGTCTAAAGCAGAAATGTTGAGACTGTTGGTGAAGCAGGAAGTCCACGCGGTCGTTGAAGACTCTTTTGGGGAGTTGGACGGATTAATAGAAGATTATGAGGAGACAGTTTCTCGTCTAAGAGAACATGAGCTACACAGGTCAGGTTTGTGCTTTTTCTTTATTGTTCCCGGTGTTCATGCTCGTTTTACGGGTTTAAGTCTCATCTGAGTCCGTTTTCAGGTCATTAATTGTAGTCAGAGAGACTTTCATGAACTTGTAAACACCCAACGATCCACTGGTCAAAATGTTTTGCCGTTTTTTACGCGATTTGCACGTGGAGACTTTTTGGGACGGGGTCAAAATGGCGGCGCAGAACAACTTCCGGTTCAAGCGAGGAGTTAAGAAACTGATCAGTTTATTGACTTTAAAAATAATGTGACGGAGAGCCTAAGGCAGGGACTGGTAAATGTAACTACTCCCTAACATATTGTAAATAACTGTCTCTGAATTTGATTATTCTTTATTCAAGTGTAAAAATATTGTATACAAAATATATCTGTTATTAAAACATAAATCCTTTTAATTAAGGTTAGGAAACCCACATTACTCTATCGAAGATCAAACTTGGTCACACATATTGTGTGGCGTTTCATAAACTATTGTCTGCCTATTCATATATATATATATATATATATATATATATATATATATATATATATATATATATATATATATATATATATATATATATATATATATATATATAGGCATACAATAGTTTGTCAATAAATTGTCTTTTCATGATCGGTTAATTCTCAATAACAAACAAGCAAGAGCAGGAGAGACAAAACACTTTTGACATCATTTATCATCATTTCCATTCAGTCACGTGAGGCTGATCGTTCCTGCGTGTCGGCTTTGATGAGTTATGTCGCCTCAATTTCCCCCGAAACATTGAGCCTATAAATTAATTCTAGTGTTCAAGAGAAACCATAATCATATTCTGGGTTATTTAATAATTTCAAAACATACAGACGCAAATACTACATCAATAAGACAAACACATTCCACCGGTAGACAAAACAAAGTACAGATCTAAGCTCAACATTGGGAATGAACTGAGAGCGGCCGTATCAAGCTTGCAACCCCGTTTTACAAAGATTTGTAGAGGAAAGCAGCTCATTGCAGCCACTAATGCTGATACAACTCGATGGCTCACACTAGGGCTCCAACGAAAGATTATTTTCATATTCGACTAAATGACATTCATCATTATTGTTCCCGGTCTTCGGGCTCGTTTTACGGGTGCAGTGTGGCAGCTGGACACCTCGAGTTTGTCGTGGTCTATTTTCCATTTCTCGCACTCTTCACCACCGTGTCCAGGGATCCAGCACGTAGCCATGGCCCCATTGTTTACACGGATCCGCTGTTAGCAGCGCTGACTCGCCAGTTTAGTACAGCAGTATTGCATATTGAAAGTATTAAGTCTACAAAAAGACACACATTATATATCTATCTATCTATTTGTACACTTGGGTATTGACCAAAGAAAACGCAGCTCCTCCTTGACTGAACTAAAACCCATACTATGATCATAAAACTGATTTACGGCAGCTGACCTGTCATAACAACAATGGGTGTTTTTATTATTATTCTTTATTCAACAATTGTACAAGTTCATAACTTGTACAATGTTCCTAACTGAGTGAAATGACCCGGAAGTCTCTGAGTGTCCACCATGATAAGAGCTGTTCAAATTCTCTAAATGCAAAGGAAAGGAGCTTCAATGCTTCCTTTACTAGCTCCTTTAGCGTAGGACATATCATTCAGCCATTCATGAGAACAAACTATCATGAAGACAAACGCAGATCATGTAAATAACCGTTAGCATAACTTGGAAATTAACTTTCAATAATCTGTTTAACCTACTGTCAAACTATTCTTATGATCAGATGATGTTCTGCATCTCCTACTGATCGCTGGAGTTTCACACCAGAGTGAAGACGATCACAGATTAAACTCAAGTTATATATTTTATTTGTTTTCTGATTCAATAATAAAATATGTTCATTGTAGGTCTGAACAACAAAAGGACCACAAACAACTTTCTTCAATTTAATAATGACGTCACAATCAGAATATCAAAACATAGAGACGCAAATAATACATAAATGATGATAACTGTGTTTCTATTAGTATAATTACAGTGATGATTACTGTGTCTTTACTAGTATTAGTACAGTGATCATGAGTTCAGACAAACTCCCTCAAACGTCTCTCAGGCTGTTAAAACCGACTGAAAGCTGATCCAGATGTGATCAGCTGATCCACCGTCATCAGAAACAGACGTCTCTTCACGTGACTCTTTCGAGGAAAGGACGTCTCATTTCTCTTGAAACAAATGTCCTTGTTTCCTCTCCTCGCATGGTTTCCTTGCATCTCTACATGCATCCCTGGTGGGCGGGACTAAGACACACGTGAGGGAAACAGGGATGCATTATGGGTTCATCCCAAGTGTCTTGTTTTTCATTAGGCTCGTTCGAGATGAGCCTGTCCTGCGCTAGCTTGAGACCTTCTCAGACGCCAGCTTGTTTGTTGAGCTTCTCAACCCGACAAACATTGAATTAACTAGCAATAATCAAAATTATGATTTATTCCAGTGCCTTTTGCACTCCGCAATACTGTCCTGCTGTTTACAAATGTCATTGTTTTGAATTTCTGTGTTTGTACATTAACTCAAATTCCTTGAATGTCTCCACTAATGAAAGCTGATATCCGTCTGAAGTCACCGTTGTCCATAATGTGCTCTCTGCAGATGTCCAGCAGCTGTTGGAGATTAAAGCAGAAGTCCTCCCTGAGTGCCTGGACCTGGACCAGGAGGACCCAGAGCCCCTCCACATAAAAGAGGAAAAGGAGGATCTCTGGACTCGTCTAGAGGGAGAGCAGCTTATTGTGCTGGGGGAGGCCGATATCACCAAGTTCCTATCTTCTGAGACTGAAGTCATTAATGTTGATTGGCAAGAACCTTTGTCAGATTCTGGACCTGAAAGTGAAGATAGGGACAATGTTTTGAAGGAGACCAGGGCACCTGAGTCTGCTGCACATGCCCTGAAATATAAGGAAGCCCTTGTAAGTCATGTGGGATATAACACTGGCAACAAATCCTATGATTCACGGCCAAAAGTGCTCATGAGAGAGAAACAATTCAGTTGTGATGTTTGTAGGAAAATATTTACCAAACAGAGAGATCTGAATAGACACATGACAATCCACACAGGAGAGAAGCCATTCAGTTGTGATGTTTGTAAGAAAAGATTTACACAAAAGGGAAGTCTGAATCTTCACATGATAGTCCACACAGGAGAGAAACCATTCAGTTGTGATGTCTGTAAGAAAAGATTTACACAAAAGGGAAGTCTGAAGCTTCACATGAGAGCCCACACAGGAGAGAAACCGTTCAGTTGTGATGTTTGTAAGAAAAGATTTAGAGAAAAGGGAAGTCTGAAGCTTCACATCAGAGCCCACACAGGAGAGAAACCATTTAGTTGTGATGTTTGTGGGAAAAGATATAAACAACAGAACCATCTAAAGACACACATGAGAGTACACACAGGAGAGAAACCATTCAGTTGTGATGTTTGTGGGAAAAGATTAAAAAGACAGGACAATCTGAAGGAACATATGCGAGTCCACACAGGAGAGAAACCATTCAGTTGTGATGATTGTGGGAAAAGATTTACAACCCAGAAACATCTGAAGATACACATAAGAGTCCACACAGGAGAGAAACCATTCAGTTGTGATGTTTGTGGGAAAAGATTTAAACAACACGAACATCTGAAGACACACATGAGAGTTCACACAGGAGAGAAACCATTCAGTTGTGATGTTTGTGGGAAAAGATGTACAATACAGGGAAATCTGAAGTCACACATGAGAGTTCACACAGGAGAGAAACCATTCAGTTGTGATGTTTGTGGGAAAAGATTTACACACCATGTAAGTCTGAAGACACACATGAGAGTTCACACAGAATAGAATGTCTTTTTTCCAGTTATGAAAGTTTATTGATGGAAGTTTTTGTTGTTCTCTTTCGCTTGTGTTCATTAAAAAAAAAGTAAATTGCTTGAAATGTAATTTGCTTGTAAATGAGATTGAAGGCAAAGTGTTTTTTGAACAGCTGATGAATCTTTATTAAAAACATTATATTTAAAATGCATATTTCCATTTAATGTTTTAAAATCTACATGAAAAGAAACTCATGCAAGTCTACTTTGTGTTACTGAAACTTTGGTGACACTTTATTTTACAGATCCCATCGTATTGTATAATTCTCTAGAAATAAGCTTCTATGTAACTGTAAACTCACAGGAAGGTTCTTGGAAAAGATATGATGGATAGGGAAAGTAGAGACAGTTTTTAACTGCCTGATCCAATTAGTGTCTACTGTCACCGAGAAAGCCTTTATTTTATTTTTACTAGTGTCTATTGGCAAGCAAACAGTTTCACATATATATGAATAATATCAATTCAACTCAGTTCCAAAATACAGTTTTGTATGTACTTATACTGTCCTGATATTGTGTGTGGAAAAGAGCAAGTTGGCCAATGTTCTGCTTTTCACACTTGGTGCTGACTGCTACATTTCTGGAGGTCAAATAACAAAATGTACGTCAGCTATTTCATTACAGTTGAGGAGGAACTCGGGATGAATATCGTGATAATTCACATTGATTTTGATGTCTGCATTGAATCTATCCCAGAGTCAGGATAGTTTATAGTTTAACTCACTGGACACTGGAGGTCATTTTCAGTCGATTTTCTCGATTTGACATAATTTTCTTAGATTCACCTTTTAAGGCACTTGCATATAAGATATATACCCATGTTTTACATCATAAATTGCAGAACAATCTCAGCTATCTATATAATGAGGCACCATTGTCATAAGGCAAATGTGTAAAGAGAAAAACTTTATAATATGACACTAAAGCTGAAAAATGGAATCTCGATTTTTGGAAATTCTTCATATCGCTTGAAAAAACCTAACTTTACTCAGGTGGTGACTCTGTTTAGGTGATGGCAATTGGTTTACCAAAGGTTTTAGGTTCACAAAAGTAGTGAAATATATGAATAAAATGTTAGATACATGTAAATAAATGTCTAAAACTAAATTCTTTATTATCGTTTTTTGAGTAGAAATATGGTCTTTCACACCTTTCACCAAAATGATAAAAATGGGACTGAGAAATGACTTCATAGTGCAGATAAAGCTTCATGATGTGTGTGCAAATGAAAAATTACCATCACAACACTTTCTTTTTTTGAAATAAAATGTGTTATATATTTTTTTAAATTACAGAATATATATTGTGAAATATAAAACAGAACAAAATCTAGTCAGACTATTTACAATATACAAGTATGGCTTGTTTTGCTTCAATGGCATATCCTCATGCCATGGCATGCCATTCCCGGAAACAGTTTCTGTTCAGCTGCAGGCAGAGGGGAACGTTACATGCCTCGCACTTCCATGCCGTGTCTTTTCGCACTTTCTTCATGCTGCAAAGCTCGCAAACCCTGCGACCCGCCGTTGACTTTGTTTTGGGGCAGGCTGCAACAGCAGCAGAGACAGGACCATGACCTGCAGGTGCCGGTGTGGACCTGGTGTCCGGGCTGGCTGGAACTTGATGACGGGGGGAGCAGTGTCCGGGTCTTCATCCGTCCTCCAGGACAGCGTAGGTGCAGGTGGTGCACGTGCTGCTGTCTTTCTTGATCTGGCCTGAGGTGAAAGCAGCCGCCGGGCAGCACGCGCCCTGTTTGCCGGCGATGGTGTTTTTAGTCGTCGGTCAACGCGCTGCCTCTTTGCTGGCCAGGCTGGTCGGGGCGGCTGGTACTCCTCTCTGTAAAATAAATCAATACTAGTCAGTTGAAAGAAAGATGACGTAACGATTGAGCAGAATGCTCCGCATTCGATGTGTAAATATTATTCAGATCATGACTGTGGTAGTAACGTGAACAGAGTGTTGTACAAAGCAGACTGTGTATAAACATTACTCAGATCATGACTGTGGTAGTAACGTGAGCAGAGTGTTGTACAAAGCAGACTGTGTATAAACATTACTCAGATCATGACTGTGGTAGTAACGTGAGCAGAGTGTTGTACAAAGCAGACTGTGTATAAACATTACTCAGATCATAACTGTGGTAGTAACGTGAACAGCAGTGTGCGCCGCGTGGCGGGCTCTCGTGCAGTGTACACATTACTAGTTTGCACCATGCAGTCTTACAGACACGTAACAAAGTTTAGTAACTACACTTACCCATCTTCCTGAGAATAACTAAAGCTTTCGAGCTCTGACGACGACGCGATTTCGTCCTCCTCCTCGCTGGTTTCCAGAATCATCCGTTTTGCTTCCTCCGTGTTGAATCTCTTTTTCGTCATGATGTCGATTTTCTCTGACTGCAAACTGTAGCGTGTCTACATGCTCAAGTTGGTAGTCCATTGAGATTTTCCTGAGTGTACATTGGTTGTTTAGTTCACGAAATGGCGACGGACATATGATTCAACAAATCACAGAGAAGGATTTTCTTTTCTTTTTTACCAGCGTCAGATGACACACTGCTGCCCTTTCGCTTGCTTGATGATGTTAAAAATCATCTTTAAAGTCCAAAATGACATTCAATTCAGTTTATTTGTATATAGCCCAACATCACAAACATGACATCAGTGCCATGACACAGTTGACTTCATAAATTATTCTCGTCCCTACATTTGTATTTTGAGTGTCATTCATCTTCAAAGAAATTAACAAACTCATGGCATTATTATTATTATTTAAATGTTCTCTATATATCGAAACAATAATCATTGTCTGACATCAGATATTCAGCCCGACAGTATAAAACACTGTTACAAGTAAAAAGTCCTGCATTTAAAATATTACTCAACTAAAAGTACAAAAGTATTGGCATCAACATAAACTAAAAGTACGAAAGTAAAAGTACTCATCATACAGAATGGCCCGTTTCAGAATATTATTGAACTATAATTGTTGGTGCATTATTGTGTTCATCACTTGATGTTACGACTCGTAAAAGTGGAGCTCGTTTTAATGACTCCATTTACTGCTGGGTAGATTTATCTATAATCATACATCAATGTATTAGTTGATTATAGATAAATATACTTTACAACCAGACACTGTTGACAAGACTGACTGTTCGTCCAGAGTTCCCACGGTTCTGTGGTATATTAAATCAATTGTTTTAGTAATCTTCTACAAAATGTAACAAAACAGTCAATTTATTTCCTTAGCTGTTGATGTTATGTAGTGTTGAAAGAGTTGAAATGCCGTTTCTGGATTATCGAATTACTACGGTGTTACTTCGTGACTTGTAATTAATGGAAAACAATAAACAATAAATAAAAGTATCATAACCGAAGGTCTTCTCCCTGGGCCTGTTTGAGTACACATCACTTCACACAGCTGAACAGGCTTGTTTTAAGTAGACACACACACACACAAACACACACACGCACACAAAATTAAACATATATAAACCATTTGCATATTATTCTTTCCTTATATTCCTTTTACTTGCTCCAATGTATCCAGAATTGCATAATATTAGACGTGCGGTTTTATATATATATATATATATATATATATATATATATATATATAGATACGGTCGTTCAAAAACTCCTGCACTCATCTCCCCAGGGATCACTCTGAGCGTGCGCTGTGTGTGTTGTGAGCGCGCTGGAAGCCCCGCCCCCTTCAGTCCCGCTCTGAGTGCAGGCAGCGAAGCAGCGTCTGCGCTCTGATCCGCGCTATTTTAATAAAGTATCGATACATCAAAATCGTATCGTTTTTAACGTGCGGGTACCGCACTACCTTTTTAGTATCTATATACCGTGTAACATTACAGAGTAGTGTAAAAAAAAACTTTTTAAATCAGCACCAAAATCGGCATTGCTTTTCGGTCCGGTAGGTACCGGACATATTGGCCATATTGGCACCGGTTCTCGGTACCCAACTCTACTCCTGAGAGGGATCTTCAGCGAGGCTCCTGAGAGGGAAGTCTGCAGGAGACCACACTACGGCACACACCAACGGATCTCTGTCAAACACACACTTTGCAAGGTGACCAGGAGTTTAGGGACCTTTTACTGAACTGGTCGAGACCGAGTCCAGTTGAGCTTTACAGCTGTTGGACTTTTAGGAAGGGCCCAGAAGGAGCATAACCTTGTGTTATTAATCTAAAGCTGAGGCATACGAATAAAGTCAATTCTAATCAGAATACTAATAATAGTACTGATAGTGAGTGGTATTAAAAGACAATCTGATCAGATAGTGTTAATAACAATCAAGATCAATTGACTATCCCGAAAGGTTTATCTTAGCGAAGGCTGGTACGGCAGGAGTGGGCGAGTCGAGGTGTGTGAACTGTCTCCGTGGTCTAGAGCAGCGTGGACTCGGAGCCTTCTCCGGGGGGTTCGCTATCAGGCCGAGTGGGCTGATCAGAAACCAGAGTCCTCCGCCCTGGTCCCCCTTCCTACAGCCCTCCCAGGACCTCTTAAACTCACCGGACTCCTGAAGCCAGGGACCGGATGAGGTGAAGCTGGGTTAGAGCTGTGCAGGGGAGCCCATAGAGGTAACCGGGCCTCAGGACCGAGAATCTAGCCGCTTGTCCTTGGAAGCTAAGGACCTGCTGGCCGTGTCCTGTTGCTCCACGATCCTCTCGGCCGACAGACCAGGTGAAGATACCCCCAGTATCCTGCACGCTTCTGTGGGTCCTCATTTTCTCGTTTATAACAAGGACTCCCACCAGGAGTGGAGCCACCTGTTTTCATACATTGAACTAAAAGCGTGCGTAACACCAGCGGCATGAGCGCCTGTAGCTGTGTACTTAACTGAGTGTACATGTTTGAAAATGGAACATGAAACATTTGAAGGACAGTAAACTATACAGTTCTGTTATTGTGCTTATATCTTGTGAATGATGGTTCTTAAAAGGCCATGGAAAGGTTTTAAAAGTTTGTCCTTAAAATAGTTTGAAGAAGACAGAGAACCTCAGGTCAGTTTTAAACCCTCACAACAGTAATGAAGTCCCAGTATGTTTGATGACATGAACTACTGGAAAACAACCGTTACAATGCTTTGAGTTTGATACAAGATCTGATATTCTTTATATTGACCTTTTGGAGCAAATTAACAACATATCAATATGAATATCCTCTCCTTCAAAATGATTTTCTTGCCTAAATCATCTCCTCATTAGTGTTAACTACACCGCGTTCCACATTATTAGGCAAATTGTATTTAACTGACTGAAAATCTGAGCAAAGTGTAATTTGTATAATAATGTGGAACGCGGTGTAATTGTAAAAGTATGTAAGAGTTGAGCTGGCTTCATTTGTTTGGAAAGTTATTGTCTGAGAGTATATTGCCTTGTTTTCATTAAGTTAACTATTCGTTTGTTATGTGTTTTATTGCCAGTAAAGAATGTCAGTAGAGTAGCTAACACTAATGTGATGCCGTCTTTCTAGACAGAGCACGTGCTGTCCACAAAAGACCGTTATATGTGTCCTTTTCTGTCATAACTGCAGATAAACAATAAACCTGCTGTTGCCACAAGCCTGCCCAACTCCAGGAGATTAATTTGACCAGGATACATCTCACAGAGGTTACATAAGTAAAATTATATATATTAATTGTTATAAAAATATGAAGTGATTAATTATGATTCAATTATGATTCATAAAACCCTGAATAAGTATTTAAAAAAACATAACATAGTGTAACGGACTGAGGGAAATGTTATGTTATAAATGTTATGTTCAGGATGTAAGTGAACGTCTCGTGAGCGGGTAGCTGTGAAGCGTGTCTGTGATTGGAGAGCGAGTGATGTTGTTGTGTTGTGTGGTGTTGTGTTAGGACCCGTTCGGAGCAGAGTCTATGACCCGGAGCAGACGTGAAGCTGGTTGAGAGGCTTTCACAGGGTTTTGCAGTTGTTTTGGCGCAGGCTACGGCCAACAGTAGCCTGTTCTATGTTCCCTTAATAAACACTGTATAAGCCATCTACGTCTCATAGCTTTCCTGACCCAGGGTCGCTACATTTGGTGTCAGAAGTAAAACTTTCGCTATCATCAACATCGCCACGCGAGTTAGCAGCAGAGAAGCTAAGTGGCTAACGCTCGTCAACGGTGAGAAACATGACGTCGGGGAGCCGTCTCAAGATTAAACGGGAAGGAGAAAGTGACGAACGAGAATGGGACGGCGCAGCCGGGGCCTGGCAGACGACGGAGCACCGAGAGCGGGTAAAAGAAATGACCGCGAGGATGGCTGCGGAGGCTGGCTTTGGCCACTCGGGCCGCGCCCGTGAGGGAAATAGCGGCCGTAGAGGAATAACTGCCGTCGCAGAAAGGGACATGACTGAGCACACTGAGACACGCAGAGAAGCTATTCCGTCCACAATAAAGACCCCCAGATATGACGGTAAATCCAACTGGGAAGCTTTTCATGCACAATTTGAACTGTAAGCCCATGCCAGTAGATGGTCCACTGAAGTAAAAGCTCTCCAGTTAGCGATGTGCCTCACTGGTGACGCTTTATCAAGCCTGCTGCTGCTGCTGAGTCCCGATGATAGGAGTGATTATGATGCACTAATTGGGGCTCTAAAGCGACGATTTGGACAATGCTCTGCCACTAGCCTGCTCCGCTCTGAACTATGCAGCAGACAGCGATGGCCAGAAGAGCCGCTGAGGGAGCTCGCTAATGACATTGAGGGGCTTGTTCACTGCACCTACGCCCACATGCCCCCGTCCATCCAGAGCGAGCTAGCTAGGGACCATTTCCTCCTGGCCCTGCTGCCAGCTGACCTGCGCATCGAGACACTACTCGGTCACCCTGGGTCGCTCCAGGAGGCTTTGGAGTCAGCAACGGAGAGAGAGATGCTGTGTGCTGGCGCCATGGGTAAAGTGGTTGAAAAAGCACCAAAGGGGAGTGCTGCTTGTGAGACGGAAAGGGAGTTGGCGCAGCCTGCCTGGGTGGGGGAGCTAACCCAGCTGGTGAGGGCTGCCACTTTGAGAGATGAGAGGCAAGACAAGCCACGACCAAGAGTCTGCTGGGGGTGTGGCCAGCCTGGCCACCTGGTCCGACACTGCCCCCGTTCCACCGCGAACAAGGGAAACGAGCCGGGGACCGCATAATCGGGACGATGCGGACCCCTGGCACCCTGTCCCAGCCCCCTCTAATTAACGAAGCTACGCAACCGTCCGACCAAATAGGGGCAACCAGACCACCGGAGGATTTTGATGGTCAGCTAGAGCGACTAGTGGTGCTGGGTCGAACCTGGATAGGAGACTGTTGGTATGCACCGCTCACCATTGGAGGGACATGCTGCTCTGCACTGGTAGACACAGGTTCGTCAGCAACCCTGGTGAGGCCCGATGTGGTGACAAATGGAACTGATACTTTTCCCACTATAGTGAAACTGCAGTCAGTCACCGGGGAGCGAACTCCCATGGTTGGGGAAGCCATAGTGACTCTGGGGCTGGGGAAAAAGTCTGTATACATATAGGACTGTATACTGGGACTGGATATTCTCGGGGCTTTGGACTGTGTCATCAACACAAAGAGAGGAACTCTCACGTTCCCTGATGGCCATGTCATCCAGATGTGGCGCCAGCCACCCCGGCCTGGCTGTGTTGCGACCCACACCGTTGCCACACTGATGGCTGAGACAACAAAATATGCTGCCCCTAGCTGCATCCCTTCAAATGAGCTACCCACACTGCCCTCCACCCTGCCAGCTGCTGAGTTGCACCCACCCCCAGCCTCTGTCCGGCGAGCTGCAAGTCCACACACACAGGTGACAAACGCCTCTCCACCTGACGACCGTGAAAGAGTCTTGGCAGTGAGGGAGGTCTGGCAGACAAACTGTGGTGGTCTGACTCCTAGCGAACAAGATCTGTTGTGGCAGTTGTTTCTTGAGTTCAAGGACTGTTTTTCAATGTCGGAGGACGATGTGGGCCGCACAGATCTCATCCAGCATTACATCGAAACAGGAGATGCACGGCCGATTAGGATGAGACCTCGACGCCTCCCACTGGCCAGGCAGGCTGCGGGAATCATCGAGCCTTCCACCAGCCCCTGGGCCTCGGCGATCGTCATGGTCCCCAAAAAGCAGAAGGAGGAGTGGCGTTTCTGTGTGGACTTCAGGCCCCTCAACAAAGTGACAAAAAAGGACTCCTACCCCCTTCCACGCATCAACGAGGCCCTCGACACGGTGGCAGGGTCAGCCTGGTACTCCTCTTTGGACCTGCGGAGCGGGTATTGGCAGGTCCCTCTCAGCCCTGAAGCTAGGGCCGAAACTGCCTTCATCACTAATGGGGGCTTGTGACAGTTTAAAGTTCTTCCGTTTGGCCTCTGCAATGCTCCTGCCACGTTCGAGAGACTAATGGACAGGGTACCCCCTGGTATCCCTCGGCAGGAGTGTGTTGTGTACCTGGACGACATACTGGTGCATGGTGACTCCTTCCAGGCGGCTCTCGAGGCCCTGAGGCGGGTGCGGGAGAGAGTGGCCGTAGCAGGTCTAAAGCTGCACCCACAGAAATGCTCCTTCATGCAACGGGAGGTCACATTTCTGGGGCACAAGCTTGGGGGCGGCGGTGTCGGCACCATGGATGATAAAGTGCAGACGGTGAAGGATTGGCCTACCCCCAGCACTGTGCAGGACCTGAAAAGCTTCCTGGGCCTGGCCCACTATAGAAAGTTTGTGAGGGTTTTTTCCTGCATAGCTGTACCACTGTTCCGCCTGCTGCAAAAAGGGGTGGTGTTTGATTGGACAGAGGAGTGCCATGCAGCTTTCACTTCACTGCAGAGAGCCCTTGTGGAGGCCCCAGTCCTCTCACCGCCTGACCCCACCCTGCCTTTTATCTTCGACACGGACGCCAGTAATGCAGGCGCAGGTGCTCTGCTGGCCCAAATGACTCCTGAAGGAGAGAGAGAGTGGTGGCGTATCACAGCAGACAGTTTAACAAGGCTGAACGCCGCTACTGTGTCACGAGACGGGAGTTGCTTGCTATGGTCTGTGCCATCCGACATTTCAGATATTACCTTGGGGGCCTCCACTTCACAGTCCGGACCGACCACTCTGCCTTACAGTGGCTCATGTCTTTTAAGGAGCCAGAAGGCCAGCTGGCACGCTGGATTGAGGAGCTACAGGCGTATGATTTCACTGTAGTCCACAGACTGGGGGCACGCCACGGAAATGCTGACTCGCTTTCATGCCGGCCTTGCAGCGCTGATGCTTGCAACTACTGTGAGAAAAGAGAGACGCAGGAAGAAGAGCGGCTGCAACCTGATGTGAAATGTGCTGCCGTGGGACCGGTGGGCACACCAGCAGGCCATGGACTGACAGCTGTTGACGCAGCAGAGTGGGGGTGCAAACAGGAAGACGATGTCAACATAAGGCCAGTGCTCGCTTGGGTGGGATCCCAACAGCGACCACCTTGGGGAGAGGTTACCATGTGTTCTCGAGCCACAAAGGGACTCTGGTAAATTTTTCAAGCCCTGCGACTGCGTGATGGTGTACTGCAGAGGGGGTGGAAAGAGCCGGCGACTGGAGAGACACAGTGGCAAGTGGTGGTGCCCAGGGCTCTGAGAGAGACAGTGCTCCGGGCAATGCATGGAGCTCCAGGATCTGGTCACTTCGGCGTTACGAAGACCCTCCGTCGCCTCCGCCAGGGGTTCTACTGGGGCCAACATAGGCAGGATGTGGAGGACTACTGCCGCCGCTGCGACAGCTGCACAGCTGCACAGCGAAGAAAGGCCCTGCAGACAGATCTCATGCCCAGCTCCAGCAGTTTCCGGCTGGGTGTCCCATGGAGAGGGTGGGGATTGATGTTCTTGGACCGTTTCCTCACTCAGAGAGGGGTAACCTTTACACCCTCACTGCCATGGACTATTTTACTAAGTGGCCCGAAGCTTACTGCATGCCGAACCAGGAGGCGGAGACGATTGTGGATGCTCTGGTGGGGGGAATGTTCAGCAGATTTGGGGGCCCTGAAGTCATCCACACAGATCAGGGCAGAAACTTTGAGTCCCGTGTCTTCGCCGCCATGTGTGACAAACTGGGATCCCACAAGACCCGCACTACACCCCTCCATCCACAGAGCGATGGGCTGGTCGAGAGATTCAACCGCACGCTGGCACAACAGCTGGCCATAGTGGCAGCTAAACATCAACGCGACTGGGACGACCACGTGCCTCTTGTGCTGATGGCTTACAGGTCTGCTGTGCAGGACTCCACTTCCTGCTCTCCTGCCCTTCTCATGCTTGGCAGAGAAATCAGGATGCCAGGGGAGATGATGATGGGGAAACCTCCTGACGCCCCTGCGGGTCCCCCAGGGCTCGACTATGCTCGGAAACTCCAGGACCGCTTGGAGTCGGCCCACGAGTTTGCCAGGAACCAGATGCGCAGTGCGGGCATAAGGCAAAAGAGGAACTAAGATGTGCACGTCAGAGGACGACATTTTGAAGTCGGAGAGCTGGTCTGGGTGTATAGCCCTCAGAGGAAGAAGGGCAGGTGCCCAAAGCTCGATAGTGAGTGGGTGGGGCCCTGCCGAGTCCTGGAGAGACTTGGTGTACAGGGTCCAGCTGCTGAGGAAGGAAAGTCGCTCTGCACAGAGACAGGCTGGCCCCCTACCGGGGCACAGTCACCCCACCAGGACAAGAGCCTGGGACACGGGGAACCCTGGACTCAGGCCAGACTACCCCCCAAACCCTTCCCAATGGGCCCAGCCTTTCGCCCGCCTCTTCACAGACTGGTCTTGGTGTCCCTGGCGCAGCCCCTCCCTTACCATCCCCTGCCCTTGGTCCCAGCGTCCCCTCAACCCCTTTTCCTTCTCCCCAGCACCGACGGCAGCCTCAGAAGAACCGCAGGCCCCCTGGCCACCTAAGAGACTTTGTTTGCCCCCTCAGGGGCGAGGGACTTTGTGGGGGGAGGGTAGTGTATTTAAGGTGATCTTTATTGTGGTAGAGATGGACTACAACGTTGTAGTTTCAATAATCTGTTAAACCTGCTGGTAAACTATTCTTATGATCAGATGATGTTCTGCATCTCCTACTGATCGCTGGAGTTTCATACCAGAGTGAAGACGATCACAGATTAAACTCAAGTTATATATTTGATTTGTTTTCTGATTCACTATCTGGTTAAAATATGTTCATTGTAGGTCTGAACAGCAAAAGGGCCGCAAAACAACTTTCTTCAATTATAAAAAGATTTGTTTTTTCATGATCTGTTAATTCTCTCAATAACAAGCAAGAGCAGGAGAGACAAAACACTTTTGACATCATTCATCATCATTTCCATTCAGTCACGTGAGGCTGATCGTTCCTGCGTGTCGGCTTTGATGAGTTATGTCGCCTCAATTTCCCCGAAACATTGAGCCTATAAATTAATTCTAGTGTTCAAGAGAAACCATAATCACATCCTGGGTTATTTAATAATTACGTCACAATCAGAATATCAAAACATACAGACGCAAATAATACATAAATGATGATAACTGTGTTTTTATTAGTATAATTAAAGTGATGATTACTGTGTCTTTACTAGTATTAGTACAGTGATCTAAGTTTAGACACAAACTCCCTCAAACGTCTCTCCAGCTGTTAAAACCGACTGAAAGCTGATCCAGATGTGATCAGCTGATCTACCGTCATCAGAAACAGATGTTGCTTCATGTGACTCTTTCGAGGAAAGGACGTCTCATTTATCTTAAAACAAAGCTCAGAGAAAACTAGAATGAAAGAAATAGAGGTATGTTTCTTAAATTGACTCTGTTACATCACTGTCTCTTAGCTTTTAGTTTCTTTTAACTTGTCTTGTTCTGTGTTTTCTGTCTGTGACTATGTGTTTTTTATGCTGCTGCCTGTCTTGGCCAGGTCACCCTCGAAAAAGAGATTTTTAACTCCTGGTTAAATAAAGGTTTAAATGAAAAATGTCCTTGTGTCCTCTCTCCTCGCATGGTTTCCTTGCATGCATCCCTACATGCATCCTTGGTGAGCGGGACAAAGATGCAGGGGATGCAATATGGGTTCATCCCATGTGTCTTGTTTTTCAATAGGCTCATTCTAGATGAGCCAGTCCTGCACTATCTTGAGACCTTCTCAGACGCCAGCTTGCTGTTTGTTGAGCTTCTCAACTCGACAAACGTTGAATTAACTAGCAATATTCAAAATAATGATTTATTCCAGTGCCTTTTGCACTCTGCAATACTGTCCTGCTGTTTACAAATGTCATTGTTTTGAATTTCTGTGTTTGTACATAAGTCAAATTCCTTGAATGTCTCCACTAATGAAAGCTGATATCAGTCTGAAGTCAACGTTGTCCATAATGTGCTCCCTGCAGATGTCCAGCAGCTGTTGGAGATTAAAGAAGAAGGCCCCCCTGAGTGCCTGGACCTGGACCAGGAGGACCCGGAGCCCCTCCACATAAAAGAGGAAAAGGAGGATCTCTGGACCCATCTAGAGAGAGAGCAGCTTAATGTGCTGGAGGAGGCCGATATCACCAAGTTCCTATCTTCTGAGACTGGTGTCCGTTATGGTGATTGGCAAAAACCTTTGTCAGATTCTGGACCTGAAAGTGAAGACGGGGACAATGTTTGGAAGGAGACCAGGGCACCTGAGTCAGCTGCACATGCCCTGAAATATAAGGAAGCCCTTGTAAGTCATGTTGGATGTGACACTGACAACAAACCCTTCAGCTTCTTCAAGTGTAGTAAACGGTTTTCCTACAGGGGGTTTCTGCAGAGACACATGATGTGTCATTTTGGGAAAATGTCCTCCAGCTGTTTGGAAAGTAAGAAATGTTTTCGAGTGAAGCAAAAGAAAGAATCACAGCCAAGAGTTCACACAAGAGAGAAACCATTCAGTTGTGATGTTTGTGGGAAAAGAGTCACACAACAGGGCCAGCTGAAAAAACACAAGAGAGTTCACACAGGAGAGAAAACATTCAGTTGCAATGTTTGTGGGAAAAGATGTACTGAACAGGGACATCTAAAGAAACACATGAGAGTGCACACAGGAGAGAAACCATTCAGTTGCGATGTTTGTGGGAAAAGATTCACACAACAGGGCCAGCTTAAGCCACACATGAGAGTCCACACAGGAGATAAACCATTCAGTTGTGATGATTGTGGGAAAAGATTTACACAACAGGGCCAGCTGAAGACACACAAGAGAGTCCACACTGGAGAGAAACCTTTCAGGTGTGATGTTTGTGGGAAACGATTCACAAGACAGGCAAATCTGAAGACGCATAAGAGAGTCCACACAGGAGAGAAACCATTCAGTTGCAATGTTTGTGGGAAAAGATTTACACAACAGGGAGATGTGAAGAGACACATGAGCGTCCACACAGGAGAGAATTCATTCAGTTGTGATGTTTGTGGGAAAAGATTGACAAGACAGGGAAGTCTGAATACACACATGAGAATCCACACAGGAGAGAAACCATTCAGTTGTGATGTTTGCGGGAAAAGATTTACACAACATGGAAATCTGAAAACACACATGAGAGTCCACACAGGACAGAAACCATTCAGTTGTGATGTTTGTGGGAAAAGATGTACACAACAGGGAGATCTGAAGAGACACATGACAGTCCACACAGGAGAGAATTAATTCAGTTGTGATGTTTGTGGGAAAAGTTTCACAAGACAGGGAAATCTGAAGAAACACAGGAGTTTCCACACAGGAGAGAATTAGTTTCTTCCAGTTGTGAAAGATTAATGATGTACGTTTTCGGTGGTCTCTTTATCTTGTGTTTATTTTAAAAGCATGTTAAATGTTTCAAATGTAATTTGTTTGTAAACGAGATGGAGGGCAAAGTGTTTTTTGAACTAAAATCTCTGTACAAATACATCTGTATTTAAAATGCATATTTCCATGTAATGTTTTAAAATCGACATAAAAAGAAACATATGCAAGTTTACTTTGTGTTACTAAAACTTTGGTGACACTTTATTTTACAGATCCCATCATTTTGTATAATTCTCTAGAAATAAGCTTCTATGTAACTATAAACTCACAGGAAGGTTCTTAGAAAATATATGATGGATAGTTAGCGGGAAAGTAGAGACTGATCCAATTAGTGTCTAGTGTCACCTAGAAAGCCTTTATTTGTACTATTGTCTGCTGGCAAGCAAACAGTTTCACATTGTAACGTGTTCAGTTACTTCCCCGAGTTTCCACCCAGCACAAAGGACACAAGCAGACCGTAATATCGTTTGGCAACGTCTTTATTCGGAACTGAACTGCACTGCACTGCACTGTCCAGCTACGCCGCTCTGTCAGACTGCGTCTCTAGCTCCTCTACCCTGCTCCTCCGTCCATCCTATGACTTATATAGGGAAGACACACAAAACATGCAATCCACTCCAGCTGAGGTCAATTAGGCCTCATCCCGGCACCTGTTCCCTGAGCCGCTCCTCCCCTCCCCCTCTGCAGCTGAGCCTAACCACGCCCCCAGCCACCACACACACACATATATATATATATATATATATATATATATATATATATATATATATATATATATATACGTATATATATATATATATATATATATATACGTATATATATATATATATATAAATAATATCAATTCAACTCAGTTCCAAAATCATTTTGTATGAGCTTCCCTTAACACTGCTGCTATTATGTGTGGAAAAGAGCAAGTTGTACAATGTCTGCTTTTCATACTTGGCGTGCTGACTGCTACATTTCTGGAGTCAAAGAACACAATTTACTTCAGCTATTTCTTTACGGTTGAGGAGGAACTCTGGGTGAATATTGTGATCATTCACATTGAATTTTATGTCTGCATTGAATCTACCCCCCTCCCCACCACTTTATTTTCATTCTAACACCTGGTTGCGTACTCACCCAATGCTCAGCATCAGCTGTGTTCCCCGTCTCGTTTTTGCCAAGACTGTTTTTAACTCCTGTTGCAACTCGTCTCGGTGTGAAATTCTAAAGACTTAATTCTGCATCACTCCTCTATATATTCAGAGATAATAGTTGTTTTCTGTGTGTCGTACCATCAGTCTCTGCTGAGTCAAAGTCGTGTGTTGTTACCGTGAGATACAGCGTGTTGACAAGAGACAAGACTGCACTTGAGTTGAACACTTTCTTAAAATATCCCGTCGGAGCCCTGCTGGCAGTGGCCAAGTCTATTCTGACATTTACTCAGATTGCATTCTCTGAGTGTGTGTGTGTGTGTGTGTGTGTGTGTGTGTGTGTGTGGTGTGTGTGTGTGTGTGTGTTTTACTGTGGAAGGAAACACCAAGTGGGACTAAAGAGCTCATTGGGGAAACATTTGAACCTGAAAGTGTTTTTAGTTAAATGACTTAATTTATTTGTATTGTTCTGACACTTTTTTAAAGCAAGAATTCTGCAATTAGTTGTCGCCCTCATAATGACGAGTGTGCAACACTAATTCTTAGCAGATATAGCATGCTAACGGTAGCTAGCTAACTTGGTGTGTCTGATTGTCTGCAGTCAACGGGAATGATTTCAATAACAAGGCGATTCAAAGTGCTTCACATAAAAGCATTAAAAGCATCAACACATAATGCAGAAGAAAACAAGATTTAAAAACAATTAAGAACATTCATTTAAAAACAGTCAAAAAGCGAAAAATAGAATCAAAGTTGCAGTTTAAGAAATAAAATGCAGTAGTGAGATGCATAAATTGATATCCTTGAGTCTGGTTCAATTAAAGGCAACAGCAAACAGAAAAGTCTTCAATCTGGATTTAAAGGAGCTGAGTCAAAGTCAAAGTCAGCTTTAATGTAAATTTCCATTTGTGCAAACATACAGAAGATTGAAAGTATGTTTCTCTCCTGTCCAACATATAGTGAATACAGATAATAATAATAAAGTGCAAAACAGTTTAAAAAAGAACAACATATAAATTAGCAGACTATAATGCACTGTACATCTGTATTATAGCAGCAGTCAGACATAGAGTTTAGCAGCATTCAGACATATGAGTCTAAAAGAGGACGGAGTGGTAGGGTGGGGAGAGAGTTCAGCTTCCTGACAGTCTGGTGGATGAAGCTGGTTGACAGTCTGGTGGATGAAGCTGTTTTACAGCCTGGTGGTGGAGCTGGTTGACAGCCTGGTGGAGCGAGCCCGGATGTTCCGGTATCTCCTCCCAGAGGGCAGGAGGCTGAAGAGACCGTGTGAGGTGTGGCAGGGGTCGCTCACAATCACGGTCACTCTGCGGGTGAGGCGGGTGTTGTATATGTCCTGCAGGGAGGGGAGTGAGGCACCAATGATCCATCCAGCTGCATGCACTATGCGCTGCAGGGCTTTCTTGATGTAGTCCGAGCAGCTTCCGCCTCACACAGTGATGCAGTTGGTCAGGATGCTCTGAATGGTGCCACGGTAAAAGGTGCCCATGATGGGTGGGGGCGTTCTTGCTTTCCTCAGTTTTCGGAGGAAGTAGAGGCTTTCTTTGTAAGTGATTTTGTGTTGGCTGTCCACGAGAGGTCCTCACTGATGTCCACCCCCAGGAATTTGGTGCTGCTGACTCGCTCTATGTCAGCACCGTTGATGGTCAGTGGTGGGTGTTGAGTGTGGTCTCTCCGGAAGTCAACAACAATCTCCTTGGTCTTGCTGTGGTCCAGAAGGAGGTTGTTGTCTCCGCACCACGTGTTCAGAAGGCTGACCTCCTTTCTATAGTGGGTCTCATCATCCTTGGTGAATAGACCGACCAGAGTATTGTCGTTTGCGAACTTGACCATGTAATTGGTGCTGTAGGTGGTTTGGCAGTTGTGTGTCAGCAAGGTGAAGAGCAGTGGACTGAGCACACAGCCCTGAGGGACCCCCTGTGCTCAGTGTGATGCTGCTCGAGGTGTTGTTGCCGACACATACTGCTTGTGGCCTCTCACTGAGGAAGTCCAGCAGCCAGTTACACAGCGAGGTGTTGAGTCCCAGGTGGTCAAGTTTGCAGATGAGTTGTTGTGGGATGATGGTGTAATATGCTGAGGTGAAGTCTATGAACAGCATTCTCACATATTAGTATTTTTTGTCCAGGTGGGTGAGGGCTGGGTGGAGAGCAGAGCAGATTGCATCCTCCGTGGACCGTTTGGCACGGTATGCAAACTGGAAAGGGTCCAGGGTGGGGGGGAGAACGGATTTGATATGTGACATGACTAGTCGTTCAAAGCACTTGGGGTAAGCAGTGGGTAAGTGCCACTGGACGATAGTCATTAAAGCAAGACGGAGTGGATTTCTTTGGCACAGGTATGATGGTGGTGGCCTTGAAGCATGATGGAACAACAGCTTGTCTCAGAGAAGTATTAAAAACATCCGTGAAGACATCCTTAATTAAGCTCCTCTGTGCAGTCCTTCAACACATTACATGGGATGTTGTCTGGACCTGTTGCCTTGCAGGTGTTGATAGTGGAGAGTGTCCTCTTCACGCTGGCAGCAGACAGGCACAGAACCTGATCATGGGGAGGGGGCGGAGTCTTGTGTGGACGAGTGCTGTTCTGTGCTTCAAACCGTGCAAAGAAGCTGTTGAGGTCGTTTAGCAGAGAGATGTTGCTGTCGCAGGTCTGTGGCGCGGGTTTGTAGTCTGTGATGGTCTGAATGCCCTGCCACAGGCTCTGTGTATCTCTGCTGTCTTTAAAGTGACAGGTTATCTTGTTCGTGTAATCCTGTTTGGCTTTCCTGAGGCCGTGGGACGGGTTGGCTCTCGCTCTTCTCAGGCCCATTTTGTCCCCGGCCTTGTTTCTGGCCCTCAGCAGCCGGTGGACTTCCCCTGTCAGCCGGAGCTGGTCCAGGTCCTTTTGGCTACGTGGGTAAACTCAAATAAATGTCTCAAATCTCTTTAAGTAACTCTTTCCAGGAAAGAAATTATAAGGAAACTATGATTAAAAACTCTCTTGGTGCATTGAATAAAAAGTAAATGATTCTGGTAAAGGGAAAGCACTGTTGTCCCTCAGACATGAAGAGTTACTGACTGTTGACCCCTGGTGGTGAAAACAGGTCAGTGCACCAGAGTGTACAATTTAAAAAAAGGCCCAGAGCTCAGTAGTTGTTGCTTCTCCATCAGTACGTACAGCCTGGATTATGGCCTCCACCTCCTCCACAGAGAGGATAACCGCAATATTATACATGTTGAATAGTTTTGAACCTGTAATTATAAACTGAATTGGTATCACACTTTTAAAATCAGAGATAAATCTAAATAAATGATCTATTTACTTGTTTTTGTCAAAACAGCTCCAAAACTAAAGGAAATGTTTGATAAATAAATAATTATCCTCTGATTTCATGTGTTTTCATGTTCCATCTTTAATTCTTAATATTTCTGAGTTCATGTAATTCACCAGGCTGAACACACACGTGCCGTCCTCTTTGTTTACATTTTTTTACGTCTCCATGCTTCCACTGGTTAACCCGTGTTTACCAACACAGTGCAATGAATTGTGGGTAATTTCCTTGGGCCAAGTCTGCATCTAGTGCCGACTTACGGAAAGGGTTCATAAATGTGTGCGAGAGACTCAAACACTCGACGGTTTGACAGCGGGACAGAACTAAACCTCCTGGGTGACGAGATGAGATTGGACCAACGGCTGCAGTCAAATAGTCCTTTTTGGTTAGGAAGGTTCTAACTAGTGCTGTCATATTAGCGCGTTTTTAACGACGTTAACGCAAACCAATTTTAATGCATTTCAATTTTTTATTTTTTATCGCGAGCACCACTCCGGATGTAGCTCAACCGGAAGCAAAACAACATTCACGCCGTTTGGGCTTGGAAGCTAGGCTAACGTTACGGTTTCAAATGAATTAATGGTGAGCGCAATACGGCAAAATTAATAATAAGACGCTAATGAATGGAAAGTTTACTTTCAAAAAGTTGTCAGATGGTTCCCTTGACAAGACCAAAGTGGTATGTGCCATTAGTCATTGTGAACTGAGCTATCATCGTAGCCTATCCAGTCTGAAATACCACTTGATGGCCAAGCACACAGCTGATGCTAACTCTGCGCCCCTTCGTCATAGCAGACAAGAATGGATGACTTCAGAAACACATGGACACCACAACAAGAACAGACTTATTGCAGCCATAGCTAAATGGGTGGCTACTGCGTGTAGGCCTGTTAACGTTGTGGAGGACGAGGGTCTAGCTGATATAATACGCATCGCAACCAACGACAAGACCTACGAATTGCCTTCGAGAGCCACCATTACAAGCCACGTTCAGAAGTTGCACGAAACTGAGAAGGCACAGCAGGCATTGGAGAAGACAAAAGCAGTCGCGCTCACTGGTGATTACTGGACGTCCCTCAGTAATCACAACTACCTCGGGGTCACGGCCCATTTCTTTGATCCACAGTGGAAACTTGAGTCGTATGCTTTGACTGTTATGAAGACAGAAGAGAGGCACTTCGCTAACGCTGTTGCAGGGCACTTTATGAAAGTAGCTGGCGAGTGGGACATCGAACACGAAGTTGTCTCACTGACAACGGATAGTGCACATAACATGATTGCAGCGGCCAGGCAGCTCCCCTTTGAGCACATGCCGTGCATCGCACACAGTGTGCACCGAGTCACGGTTTCTCTTACCAACAGCCCGTTTGACAGTGCATTGGCAAAATGCAGAGTTGTGGGTCATTTTAAGCATAGCCCAGCAAACCAAGCGGAGCCCGAGCAGCAACAAGTCAACCATCATCAAAAGGAAGAGTCACTCGCACAGGAAGTGTCAACTAGATGGAATAGTACCCTGGAAATGAACAAGCGTGTTCAGCGGAATGCTGCACCTCTGAGAGACATGGAGGGTCATACAGAGAAGACTAACATCACATGGCTGAGAGTTGCAACAGCACTTGACCCAAGGTCAGATTGCCATGCTTCATTCTTTCTTATACTCATCCTCATTCTCAGAATTGTTTTTCTCTCAGTGTGTTTGTATTGTTAGGTTGCTTGCTTCTTTGTATTTTTGAAATTTGCACTGTAAAGATAGGGGTATTGTCGCAATTTTGTTATACCTGCACCTGTACTTGTGTTAAAGTTGCCTTTCATTTCATTTCAAGGTTTAAGGACCTCAAGTGTCTGAACAAACCTGACAGGGCTGAGGTGTGGGGTACGATCCACGCCCTGCTCCAGGAGATGGAGAGGCCTGCACAGCCGGATAACCAAGTCACGCCTGAGCCTCCTATGAAGAAACCAACTCTCATGCTTGCACACGAGTCTTCATCTGATGAAGAGGAGGACAGTATTGAGCAATGTCTGGAGCGCTACAAGGCAGGGCCTCTTACTGGCATGGATGACTGTCCCCAGGAATGGTGGTCCACACATGAAGGGGCACACAGCGAAATGGCCCGCCTTGCACGTGTAACCTCTGGGAGATGTCTCCTGATCAAATGAATCTCCTGGAGCTAAGCAGTCTTGTGGCAACAGCAGGTTTATTATGTCTCTGCATTCATGACAGAAAAGGACACATATAACGGTCAGCTTCTGTGGACAGCGTGCTGTCTTCTAAAGCAGGGATTCCCAAAGTGTGGTGCGCGAGCTGCCTCTAGGGGGTGCGCGAGAGGAAAAATTTAATGGTGGTCTAATGGTGTAATAATTAATATTAAACATAATTTAAAAAAAAATTAAGTAGGATTTTTTAATTATAAAAATTCCTTTGTAAGATTTAAAATTAAAATTAAAAACGTACAGTTTAATAAATAGATGCACTTCCGGTCCGGCCGCCAGACTGTCTTTTACGTACACACTAGCTAGCCTAGCTTGTGCCCCTAACGTCATTTCATTCATTCAGCAACATCCATGAAAATATGTTAAACTGGCTGAAATCGGGGAAGCTGTCAGGTGGGACATCTGAAGCTATCAGTAATAAAAGAGGAGAGGGACAGAGAGAGAGTGAGGAACCGGAGGCGAGAGAAACGGAGAGACCGGGAGAAGAAATCGACCGGGAGTCGGAGAAAGAGGAGACGGAGGAGACCGAGAAGGAGGAAGGGATATCACAGACAAACCGGGAGCACAGAGGCCCATCGCGGAGTCAAGGTGGAAAAAGAGGAAACGAGAGTGAGCATCAGACTGGGAACAAAAAGAGGAAATATGATGACAATTATCTGGGTCTGGGCTTCACTTGGATTGTCAATGCAGATTGCCCGAAGCCACAGTGGTGTTGTGCAGTGAGGTTCTGGCTAACAGCTGTCTGAAGCCCTCTTATTAGCGCCGCCACCTGAACACCAAGCATGCCAGTGCAAGTCAGAAGCCCCTTACATTTTTAAGATCAAAATTGGAAGAGTTACAAAACAGCCAAAAACAATTGCAGTCTCATTCATGTGTTGGGTCTACACAAAACGCACTACGGGCTTAAAAAAAAAAAGATTGCTCTTTAAAAGTGACGCCTTGTGTAACTGAAATTTATACAGCGGACTAAATCTTGTAACAAACGCCACGCGCGAGCAAACAGTTCTCGCATTGGTCCGATTTTATGCGTTTTTTTTTTAAGGTGTGGGGGATTGGGGGTGCGTGAACCCGGTCGGGATGTAGAAGGGGGTGCGTGGCCTAAAAAGTTTGGGAACCGCTGTTCTAAAGGAATCCTCCGTTACACTGAGGATTTCCCACATTTATAAACTCTTACAGTGATCGTATAGTGGATACATGTGAATAAAATAAATGAAATGGAACAGAAAATGTCTCTCTCTTAAAAGGCATGAGGAGAAATACAAAATATATGTATACAGATTTCACACTGTGGACTGTTACCTTATTTTAACATATTTTACATTTTATAATAACAATTGTGTAACTGAGTAAAAACATGTAGACAGAAAACATTAACACAACAATAGAACAACATACTGTAACATACCTGCATTCATGACAAAAGGACACATAACGGTCAGCTCCTGTGGACAGCGTGCTGTCTAGAAAGACGGCATCATGTTAGCGTTAGCTAACTACTCTGGTGACATTCTTACTGGCAAATAAAACACATAAAAAACAAATAGTTAACTTAATAAAAAACAAGGCAAATATACTCCCAGACAATAACTTTACAAACCAATAAAGCCAGCTCAACTCTTAGATCATTTTACAATTAGTTAACACTATCTTTTCCACAGACATACATAGACACGTTACCTTCTAAAGGAATCCTCCGTTACACTGAGGATTTCCCAGAGTCCTTTGCGTCTAATATTAAGTGCAGGTACACATTTGGAACAGCAGGTGGCATAGGTTTCCCATTTTAGCTGGATTTAACATGAACCTATTCAACTATGTTACACACTGATAATATAAATCGTTATATTCTGTAGATATTCTTCATTTCATTATTCTTCTGTCTATTAGAGTTCAGGTTGTGCGAGGTCAGTTTAACAAATACTTTCTGTGAGAAGTTTCTGTGAGAACAGTCCGGTTGTCTGTTCCTCAAGGTTCCACGCTCTGCACCACAACACTCACACCTGTTTATCAGTATATTGACATTATGGAAGCAGACTGGTCGTTGCACGTTCCAGTCTTGTGAGAAAAGATGAGAACACGGGATTCTCCTCCTCTTGACAGGACAGAGCGAATCAGATGTTAGGACGAGGCGAGACGAACCTGTGACGATAAACTGTGTATGAAAGGCCCCACTTCCGTGGTGGGGCAGTTGTTCTTTGCCCAACCTGCGTGTTGCTGTACCACTCACTGCTTTTGCAATTGCAGCGCTTGCTACTTTACGTGTGATCATTTAGGAAATAAATTTAGAGAACGAGAGAAGTTGTCGAACTGAGTTCTTCCAGGCATCCAATAATTAGTACACGCTAACAGTGGTGACCCCGACGTCGGTTGGTTGACCTGGATAAAGGAAAGAGCTGTGACGTCCGTTTCCCGGACTCCAGCCGAGGGCTGGCGGCTGTTTGGCATTTGACAACGAGAGGATCCTCAGAGAGAACAGGTGAGCAGACAACCTTTTGTTCAAATGAATAAAATGTCTGTGATTGGCTAAACTAAATTTAGTTGTCAACAGCAGAATAAGCCTCCATCCATAGTTTAAGAATAGTTTTAAATTGTTCCTGATCACACGTGAAGTACAAAGCACATATTTCCATGGGTTTTTTATAGGGAAAGACAATAAGTGTCCGCTGGTAGGGATCTAGGTAAAGAAAAAATATATGAAGAGTCTGATTAGGACATAAGGTACGCTCGTGAGAGCTACCGGAGGTTGACTCTTAGTCGATAGGGTTCAAGTTGAAGTCCATAGCAAATAGGTGCGTAGATACCTCTGATAAACCAAGTTGAAATCCGTATGCTATGTTGACACCTCTGATAAAAGTCCAAGTTGAAATCCGTATGCTATGTAGATACCTCTGTGAAATCAAGTTGAAATCCGTAGGTACGTAGATACCTCTGGCAACTGAGCCACTATATTCAAAGCACGCAGAGACTGGGTCCACGTGTACGGTCAGTTTACCGCAGAAGTAGCGTTGCCGCTGTTAAGCGAGGAAAGGACACAGGGACAGATTTGTTATTTTTCATATGCTGTGGGGCATTGCAAATGTGTGGGAGGCTTGTTGTGGATCTTGGTGTTTTTAACGGGACCTGAAATCCGTGTGTATCAGGAAACTGAAAATTCCTCGGATGAATGGTGTTTGACCAGACTACATATCTGTGGGGCATTGAAGGGGAATAAAAGGGAAAATCATAGTCTAAGGGTACTACGGAGCAAGGAGAAATAAAACAATATTGTTGAATTGGCGTTATAAGTCCTCAGCGATCGAGCGCTGTATCTCTCTGATACAGTAGAAGCTTCTCGATTGAATTCACAATATTGGGTAATGCATCCTTTTCTCCTGGCTTCGAAGGAGGCGTGTGTTGTTGAAAATAAAATAAACTTTGTGGAAAGTGACCGTCGTGTACGGTCTCACAGAGAGTCCGGCTGGTGACGCGAAGGCGTGTGTTGTTGAAATACCTAACGTAGAGGGTCTAACGTACAGAGAACACGACCGGGGAGTCGCTGTGCGTGCTGAATAAGAGAGAACAGGAAAAGAGTTTTTCTGGTGCTGTGGGAGTTGGCGGTCTGATTTGTATCCTCTGGCGGTCTGATTTGTATCCTCTGGCGGTCTGATTTGTGGCCGGTTAGGATTGATAAAATAGGGAGGACTAGCTGAGCGTGACGGAGTTTTTGCAAAACGCTTCCAGAAGCTGCAGAGTGGAGACTTGGCAGAGGTACAGGGAAAAGCGAGCAATAAGCCACGAGGACTAGCATATCAGCTAACCCTCCTAGCATAACAGGAAAAGCGAGACCGGGAACTTGTTAAATAGAAAAGAGGAGTCAAGAGCATCTCAAGACACAGGAAAGAGAGAAGGGAGACATTAATGGTCGGAGTGGGTATTGCACCCAGGAGAAGAAACAGCACAGATGGGGAATAATAATACTACTTATACTAATAAATAAATATAAATAAATAGGATTATATATAAATCTTGAGCTGAGAAGGTGGGAAAAAAGAGAATACGAGTTTTTGCTGGAAACTTGTTAAATGGCATTAAATACGGATATGTAAATATAAATCAACAAGTATTTTGTGAATCATTTTGCTGAGAAGCACTGGTTTGTACGTTATCCAATACATATAATAAAGATTATATAGTTATAAAATAATGAACGGGAGGAAGAAGTGATTATATTAAAAGCTGAGCGAAACTCATCTTGTGATTGTTGACCAGCTGTGAGTTTATGTGAGAATCTGACCGGAGGTTAAGCGGGGCTGTGTTGTGTGGAAAAGTTTACGGGTACATGCACTTCTTGCCTGATAAAAAAATAAGATAAAAAGAGCGGAGACGAGGAGAGCCTAGTCTGAGATTAATCCCGCTCCCGTTATCATTTTCTTTGTCTTTGGTCTGGAATAAAATAACTAGAAGTAAAGCAAAAATTATATTCAGGGAAAAAGCAATTGATGAAATTATTGATCATAAATGGGGAATTTAATGGGCATTGGGCAAGTTAATACTAAAATAAGATTGAAGTGTCGGGATTGTTTTTAAGATGTGCCAGGTTCGTGTGCTGCTGTGAATTGAGAATTCCAGAAGCAAGATAAGTCATTTGAGTGACCTAGAACACAACAAATAGTAGTTTTGTGTGCTGCAGTGAATAGATAATTCAGTGGATTTACGACACACTCACATACTTATGATTGACATATCCCTTTTAATCTGAGACTCCAGGTAAATAAAGATAAAGTGAGTCTTTATAAAAAAATAAGAGTATGGGTAAAAGTCAGAGCAAGCCTGTGCAGCTTTTCCAGCCTGGGAGTGTGCATGTTTACAAAGTCTTATCTCCGGTGATACAACATATGTGGGAGAAGGACAGACAAACTGTGGACCAATTGAGTGAATGGGTGAAAATGGGATTCCCGGAGAAGGGCAGTTTCAGCCTGGAGAAGATGGAGCAACTCCGAGCGTGTTTGGATCAGAGAGAGAAAGACGAAGCGGTAGAACATGAGAGGAAGTCTAAGAAAGAAAAAAAGAACTTTGTGCCGTTTAAAGCGGACTGGAAGGCGTATAGTATGTGGAGAGAGGAAGCAGAAAGTAGGGAGAGAAAAAGATTAAGGAATGAGTGTGATAATAGTATAAACACAATAGGGATGGATGAAAGAAAGGGAAAAGAATGCACTGCTAAACTGTATCATTCTTTGTCCGAGGTGCATGGTCACGTGGATCCTGATCTGGACTCCGCGACGCCGTCCTACGCTCTTCGAAGCCGTCCATCCGACCACCAGCCGGGGAAGGTGGAAAAAACCAAGTCTCGTCATCGCAAACTCAAGGATGCCCAGCTGACAATGTATTGGGACATGGCATCCGATGGAGAAGGTGATAGAGAACAAGGCAACCCAAAACATGGACAGAGAGAGGGCAGGCGTGAGGACAGAGGCGGCCAGAGAGAAAACAAGGCCCAAAGAGGAAGACAGAGGGGAAGAGACTTTGACTCACGAACCAGAGATTTTTTGTGCTACATGTGCGGCAGAGCCGGTCATTGGAGAAGGGACTGCCCGCTGGCCTCATGGACTAAAGACAAGGCTGGTGGGAGGATCCGGCTGAGAGGAGTGGGGCGACGGGGCGGACCCTAGAGAAGGACCATGTGACGGACACCTCAGCACAGAAGGTGAGCAAATTCTGATTTGGATTATGACAAACATGTGCATACGATACACACATTAGAAATTAGGCAAACCCGCTATACACCCACATATAAGATAGATTTGAATACAAATTAAGGTTTTAGAAAATGACCGTGATAGATAATAATGTTGGACCAAGAATACTGCCGCTGTTTCTGTGTCTCTGTCTTCCAGACAATCTGAGTTGTTGGAGGGGAGTTCCTGCATGTTTCCTTGGTATGAGGCCTAGGAATGGAGTGAAAGGACATGACTGGCTGGCTGCACACGCTGACTCTGTTTTCTGACATCAGGCCTACAGAGGAGGATGTGACGCATGTCCAGGGATTGGCGACCCCAGTGTTAGGGGATGGGCCTCTTCTGGTGCGGTTTTAATAATGATGAATGGAAGGACCTGACAATTGCGAAGTAAATTGTAAATTGCTAAATTACGGAGGTAACTTAGCAAAAGGGGGAATATGTATATGTAGGGCATTGTAAGAATAGGTATGTGTAGGTTATTATAGAGATAGATCCACATTTTGTATAGTTCTTTTAGTAAACGGCACTCAAAAAAAGACAGCAAAAAGTGCAGTGATAAGAGAGAGATTAAATCTAAATACGTGAGTAACTTATTTTTGTTTAACTGGTCATTAAGATTTAGCAAATAAATATCAAATATCAAAGCAAATAAAAGCAACATTTAGATACTGATAATAAAAACGTTATAGAACATTTTATAACTCTTTATAGGATTTCAAATTTTGAGGGGAAATTAAATAAGATGAATATCAAAGTATTGAAATTAGTTATTAATTTAGGGAATGTAAAAGGAGGAACTAAATATTCATAGTTTGAGTGATCCTGCAGCAACACTATGCTGACTGGTTTCCTCCCATGGATGAAGGGGAGGGATAATAAAGTGATTCTTCTGTGTAATAATGCTTATAATCCAGGTTATTACAGGTTTTTTCCTAGATGTGGTGTAATAAAGAATAAATAATCTAATCAATGTTTACAGGTAGAAGGATCAATTAAATCAACAATTGGTTCCTGGTGATTGTTGATAACATAACTATGTGATTGAATAGATTAGTTTAAATTGGTTGTTAGGCTTTGTTAGTTAGCAGAACAGGTACAGTTGATGGAGGAGGATGGTGAGGAGGTGAGACTCCACATCGATGGATCCGAAGAAGAGACCGACTTAGACCAGCTGTTTCTGTACACATAACTTGCTAATGTTTGACCATATCCCATATAGACGCACACACACACACACGTAGAAAGCGTGTGAGAGGGAGATTTTATACTGTTTTTGATTGTGCCATATTATGTGCTTAGAGGATTATCCAGTAGACTGTGAGGGTTACAAATACCTGGAGACAACGGTTCTCTAGTACGAGGGATATATAAGCTCCTGGATATAGGTGGTTTTAATGTTAGCTTTTTATAACTTTTTTATGTTAGCTTTTGATAACTTTTTAATGTTAGCTTCTTATAAAAACATTTATAACATAGGTGTGCTGTTGTGTTTGTTTAGAGATTTCCACTCTGTTAAGTAACACACACATAGAGTTATGAACTGATATAGCCCATGTCTGTTAGAGATTTCCACTCTGTTAAATAATTAACACACATAGTTATTAACTGATATAGTCCATTGTTGTAGCTTTATATTATTGTTTAGTTTACATAATAAATTATGTAAAAAGGGGGATTGATAATATAAATCGTTATATTCTGTAGATATTCTTCATTTCATTATTCTTCTGTCTATTAGAGTTCAGGTTGTGCGAGGTCAGTTTAACAAATACTTTCTGTGAGAAGTTTCTGTGAGAACAGTCCGGTTGTCTGTTCCTCAAGGTTCCACGCTCTGCACCACAACACTCACACCTGTTTATCAGTATATTGACATTAGGGAAGCAGACTGGTCGTTGCACGTTCCAGTCTTGTGAGAAAAGATGAGAACACGGGATTCTCCTCCTCTTGACAGGACAGAGCGAATCAGATGTTAGGACGAGGCGAGACGAACCTGTGACGATAAACTGTGTATGAAAGGCCCCACTTCTGTGGTGGGGCAGTTGTTCTTTGACCAACCTGCGTGTTGCTGTACCACTCACTGCTTTTGCAATTGCAGCGCTTGCTACTTTACGTGTGATCATTTAGGAAATACATTTAGAGAACGAGAGAAGTTGTCGAACTGAGTTCTTCCAGGCATCTAATAATTAGTACACGCTAACAACACGCAAGTACTTAGCAGCACCGGCAACATCAGTACCTTCTGAAAGGTTGTTTTCAGTGTCTGGGCATGTTGTGCAAAAGAAGCGAGCTTCACTGTTGCCTGAAAATGTCAACAGGCTTGTCTGTTTGAGTAGCTGGCTGAAAACAAAGAAGTAGGAGGCTTACCTTTTATTGGTAACCTAACTGTTACGGTTCATTGTTTTGTTCAGCGCGTTATGTTCAGCGCGCTATGTGCGCTATGTTCAGCGCTATGTGTGCACTTTATAATTTTATTTGTATGCCCTTGTTTACCGAAAATGTGCACTTTATAATTGTATTTTGTGTGCCCTTGTTTACCTGAAATGTGCACTTTATAAGTTTATTTTGTATGCCCTTGTTTACCGGAAATGTGCACTTTATAATTTTATTTTGTACCGCCCTGGTTGGCAGTTGTTTTTCAATAAAATAAAACATTTGCATAAAGCAAGCCAATCCACTTTTTCATGTTGATAAGAGCATTGAAATAAAAAAATGACATGAATACGACATAAATGCGATTAATCGCGATTACATATTTTAATCGCTTGACAGCACTAGTTCTAACTGAGTGAAATGACCTGAAGTACCTAAGTGGCCGCCATGATAAGTGCCGGTCGAATTCTCTAAACGCAAAGGAAAGGAGCTTCAATGCTTCCTAATTTAGCTCCTTTAGCATAGGAAACACTGGACCAGAAAGGAATCTTATTATCTTTTAAGAAAGGAAAGGAGATAATGCCGACCCACACTTCCTTGCGGCCGCAACATTTAAAGTGACGTAACATTCAGCCGTTCACGAGAACAAACGATCATGAAGACAAATGCAGATCATGTAAATAATCAGCTTGAATCAGTCGGCCCATTCTCCTCTGACCTCTAGCATCAACAAGGCATTTTCGCCCACAGGACTGCCGCATACTGGATGTTTTTCCCTTTTCACACCATTCTTTGTAAACCCTAGAAATGGTTGTGCGTGAAAATCCCAGTAACTGAGCAGATTGTGAAATACTCAGACCGGCCCGTCTGGCACCAACAACCATGCCACGCTCAAAATTGCTTAAATCACCTTTCTTTCCCATTCTGACATTCAGTTTGGAGTTCAGGAGATTGTCTTGACCAGGACCACACCCCTAAATGCATTGAAGCAACTGCCATGTGATTGGTTGATTAGATAATTGCATTAATGAGAAATTGAACAGGTGTTCCTAATAATCCTTTAGGTGAGTGTATGTTTCTTTTGGATTTATCAGACAGATGGCCAGAACAATGATGTTTAAGGAAACTTCTCTGAAGCTCAAAAACTAAACTCAGATAAATGTCTCAAATCTCTTTAATCTCCTTTTGTTTGGTGCCACGTGACTCTTCTGGTTCTTGTCCATCTTCTCCGTGTCTGAGGGCTCTGAGGCGTGGAGGGAGACGCACAGAGCCAGATGTGCGTGGTGTGGTCGGGGTGGGGCTGCTGCTCTAGGGAGTGCATGAGTCAGGCTCTGCAGCGATGCCAACATGTCTGCAGCAGCAGGTTACACTTACACACTGTAGCTGGTGGTGTGCAGCCAGCAGCCTGCAAGATGAGGCCTTTCTGACACTCACATATGAATAGATGCTTTTGGATTCATTGTGGATTCACTTTTGGTGAACATCAAATCAAGCCGCTCCCTTTTAATGATGCTGAAGGTGTGGAAGCTGTTTCAACCTCCATGATGAAGATATTATGTTTATTAGTTTGTTAAGAAAAATCATGGGAGAAGTTAATTTTGTCTCTTGCCACTCTGTAATAAACAATGTGGGCTCTTATTCCTCCATGACACCATGGACTTCTTTAAAAACTGCAGCATGTGCTCACGTTATGATTACAGTCCATTTGCATCATGCTGAGCTCATCCTCTGTGATCACGGCCTTTTTAAAACGAGGTGTGAATAAACAAACAGAACAGAAAGCAGCTTTCATGTCTGCATTTTATGCATTGTATAAAAAGTTAAAGGATTATTGAAAAGCTAAAGGGAGAGAGCTGCTGTCCTTCAGACATGAAGAGGTACTGACTGCTGACCCCTGAGGGTAAAATGGTAAAAAAATGGTTAAATAAAATTATAATTATTGTGATTTTGTGTTCAGTATCAAAACCAGCTGTGTGTCTCTCTTCACACAATCTTACTTCTGTATCTGTGTCACTCAGATCCAAGCCTGTTGGTTCCTACTGATTCATTTTAATAATAATCAGGAGGAATATGTTTAAATGTATTATTTGTATATGAGTGTATGGATTCGGTGAGAAAACTGCTTAAAAGCGCTCCTAGATATTGCTATCATGTATTACAATATGTTTACATGTTGGAATGTCAAATCAAATAGAAAATTACTGAATGTATGATGCAACTATGGAACAAAGCAGAAACATTACGCCACCAGCAAATAAGATAAGGACTGTAGGGAACCTGAACTCAGGGCTAAGGGTTCACTGCAAGAGATAACGAGCACACATTGCCTGAGGAATGTTGCAGCTGTGAGAATGAGTAACTCATCAAAACCCAACAGCTAACGGGAAAGTCAAGGAGGAACAGAGCGAGGTCTCCTCCAATCTCTGGGCTGCACCTTGTGGTGACGTGTGAAAAATAGGTGGACTTTTCAAAGAATACAAGAACTGGGAAAAACATCTACTGCGCGACAATACCAGACAAAGGAGTAGGGATCAACAGGAGAACATCTGATAGTCTAGGGGTCTACACAGTGGAGATGGTGGCAGTGCTGGTGGCATTGAGATGGGTGGAAAAGGCAAAACAGGGAAAGGTATTGATATGCTCCCATGCAGCTTCAGTCCTATCGAGTATAAGATCTTTTCGTTCAGGCAGTCGTCAAGACATCCTCTATGAGGTCCTTCAGTCGGTCACACGCATAACCAGCCAGGGAGGTCAGGTTAAGTTCATGTGGGTTCCAGCACATATAGGGGTGAGTGGGAATGAGAGGGTGGACAAGTTGGCTAAGAGGGCGTTAAAAAAAGGAAACATAGAGTTAGCATCAGTAAGGCAGAGGTCAAGTGTATTAACGGGGAAAACATCAAACAAATGTGGCAAAAGAGGTGGGACAGAGGGAAAAAAGGGAGACACTTGTATGGTATTCAGAGGAGCGTTAAGGCAACCAGGGTGGCAACAGCAGGGGCGCACTGGCCATAGGGGACACCGGGGAAATCCCCGCCTACCTCCATCATCAAACGGCCCTGCCTCTGACATCGCCGGCCACGACCATCTTCACAAAACACATTAAATTTGTCCAAAATAAAACATAGTTTTCGATTTTATTTATTTATTTATTTTCATTCTTCCTGGGCGGCCCGGTACCAAGGGGACGTTGCGTCACTCGCTCGCAGACGAAGCCGTTTTTTAGTGTGATTCGACAGCATGGCACCAAAGCGTAAATCCTTTAAAGGAGTATACTGATATTGTTTTTATTACCATGTGACTATAATGCACCTGGGCAGGGGAGTTAGTTTAGGTTCTGTTACTTAACTTATTGTTGCGTTATGCACCTTCAACACCCCTACACACACACACACACACACACACACACACACACACACACACACACACACACACACACACACACACACACACACTCTCTCTGATAGCACTGATGTTCACACCCCATTGTATATTCTGTTCTACAATATAGTTCTTACTAATTCTAAATTTCATTTCATGTGTCCATCCAGGCAAATTGGTGGAGCCAAATATTATTAAAAAAAACATATATGATGTGATCTCTTTGTAATCGTCCAAAATAATGTTAAGTGTATGGGTATATTCATAAGTAAGCCACTGACTGGTGGATACGTGCGATGCGTTGAGTGGCAGCGCGCCGTATTGAGTGGGCCGGTCTGACTGTAACTCCCGGGCCACTTTTCCCCCAGTCTGCCCCTGGGCAACAGGAGAGAGGAAACAGTGCAAAAAAAATTTGGGGTGGTTTTGTTTCTGGGGTAAGAGAGCCTACTGTCTGGTCCAGACTCCGGAGCAGAAGGTGGCGGTAATGCACCAAATATATGGACGCCAACCGCCGTAAAACAAGAAGAAGAAGAAGAAGAAGAAGAAGAAGAAGAAGAAGACATCTACTGCGCATGCGTTGTGAGGAGATGCATTCTGCGGACCGTCTCGTCTCCTCCTGAGTTTGTCTCCATGTCTAAAGCAGACATGTTGAGACTGTTGGTGAAGCAGGAAGTCCACGCGGTCGTTGAAGAGTCTTTTGGGGAGTTGGACGGATTAATAGAAGATTATGAGGAGACAGTTTCTCGTCTAAGAGAACATGAGCTCCACAGATCAGGTTTGTGCTTTTTACTTCTTGTTCCCGGTCTTCGGGCTCGTTTTACGGGTGCAGTGTGGCAGCTGGACGCCTCGAGTTTGTCGTGGTCTATTTTCCGTTTCTCGCACTCTTCACCACCGGGTCCGGGGATCCAGCACGTAGCCATGGCCCCATTGTTTACACGGATCCGCTGTTAGCAGCGCTGACTCGCCATCAGAGGGCGGACAGGACAACGGAGAGCGGGAAGAGGAAGGGAGGAGGTCTGCAGTGTTTGTTGATGCTAGATGCTGTAACGCTGGACACGTCTGTTAAGGAACAGACCTGCACAACGGACATGGAGCTGCTAGCTGTTAGCATGAGGCTAAGCTACGTACCAAGGGAAGTCTCGCATGTTATCGCGATAGCTGCGTATATCCCCTCTCTGATGACGCAACACCCCAAAGCCCTCCTCCCTTTAAAAAACAATACAAGTTGGATAAAGAAGTTGTCAGAGAACCATGGTTTACATGGCTCGTGGTTATATCTGGACCCTGGTCCTGCCCGACCCCTACTGCTATGAATGTTGTTATTATTAATTGTTTATCTTAGACCAGGGGTCGGCAGCCCTCTTCAGCCCGTCTGCTCCCTGAGGCTTTGACAAAACAACAAAAAGAGACTCTTTTATTTTATTCTTTTTTGTTTTTTGCCCAGTGGAAAAACTTTCAAAGGGAATTCCTCTTATCTTGGAGTTTTATGTGATATTGGGTCACTGAAAATAAACATAAATGTTTAAATACTGAGCGGTGAGAAGAGAGGTGGCAGGACTGCAGTTATGTGAACGAGAGGTGGTGCAATCCCGCCCGTGTGAAGGAGCGTTTCTGCAGCCCGAACATCGAACTGTTAGCTGTGGGGATGCGTCCGTATTATTTGCAGTATTCTCTCCCGGCCTCGAACATCCGCCTGCCAGGCGAGCCGGCGACCCTTCGGCTTACCCCGACGTGCCGGAGGCGAGGGCCCAGTCACAGCTGCGAGCAGCTTTAATTTAGAGAGTGTGTAATCGGATTTAAAAAAAACGTTCATTTCCAACCCTTTATTCAAAAACAGAAGTGACAGCGCAAAACATCTTCAGAAAGCACAAACAGGTTGCTCCTTGAACATCCCTGAGCTGTTAATAAAAATAAAAAAAATGGGCTAACACTAAAAACATACACATGTATGCTTTACATCTGCCAAATGTGAGCCCTTTTTACTGTAATTGATGCCTCCAGAGGCTGATTTTAGCATGCCCTGCTTTATCAATATGTATGAAACACTGGGACAGAGGGAAGCTGTACTGCTGCATAGAGCGTCCTCTTCCTTAAACCATTTCATTCTGGGTCTCTTATGACCACGACATCACGTTGTGATTTGCTTCATTCTACTTTGAGTAAAATAAAAACCTTTATCCAGATCCGTCGGTGTGCCGGTTTAACGTTAACGAGTGACAGCGTGACCTGAACCAGACCGGGGGTTACGGCATGTTTCATCACGTTACAGTTTTTTACAAGCAAGACTGAACTGTAACGGAACATAAAGTAACTTTAAGCTAACGTGATAGCACGCTGACTAGCTTCCATTAAAAACAAGTTTGAGGGAAATGAAGACGCTGTAGACATCTTAAATCTGATTGGCCAAGACTCGACTCGTCAAAGATCTTCTATTTTTGAGAAGATCACAACCTCAACTTTTCTCCTCGTCTCACTCCAATCTCAGACACGCTGGCCGGCCAGTTGCTCCGCTCTTCTCTTTTTTTCTTCCCGCGACTTATTGACTGGCGTAATAATCGCGCGACACAACGAATCGATAATGAAATTCGTTGCCAACACTTTTGATAATCGATTTTATTGATTCGTTGTTGCAGCCCTAATATATATATATATATATATATATATATATATATATATATATATATATATATATATATATATATATATATATATATATATATATATATATATATATATATATTCAGAGAAACTGAATATATATATATTCAGAGAAACTGAAGCTGGTTCTTTAGAGCAGTGGTTCTCAACCTTTTTTCAGTGATGTACCCACTGTGAAATATTTTTTTAGCCAAGTACCCCCTAACCAGCGCAAATCATCTTTGGTAAAAAAAAAAAAATAGCAATACACAGCGCTGTGCCATCAGTGTCGGGTTTATGTAAATGCTTTTGCATTTACATTTTAG
>JBAMJR010000149.1:262500-342500 GCA_038501785.1 Myoxocephalus aenaeus | reverse complement strand
AAAGAACACAAAACGGCGAAGAGTTGTAAAAAAATCGCTCCCTCTCCACACTTCTGTGTGCTGTGCTCTTCCTGTAGCCCCCACCTTTGTAAAACCACGTCACAGTGCAAGAGGGAAGGCTTATGCAAATTTTAAGTTCAGGAAGCTCTCGGTGAGAAAAGGCTTTCTAATAGAAACAGTGATTTTTCCATTTTTCAACCGAACGACACAGTTTTTTTTACTAAAAATAGGTGCCAACACCCCATAGGCTTGCATATTCCGATTATTTAGGTCATACTCTTTCCAAAAAGGTGTCTTATTAGTATGTGGATATTGGTAAGGGTCTGAACCATACAGTTTGTACAAGTCGGTGACCGCTCCAAACCGCATGTTTGAGAAATCTTGCTTAGATCATGCTGGATGTTCATAGTTATGATCAAAATATGGTATAAAAGTAATTTTATTGAAAATATAATTTTTTTTCACACAAACATTATGAAAAAAATGATATAAAATAATACAAGTAATATAACTAAATGGGGTTCATACGACTACTTGAACACGGGGAACAAAAAAAGAGAAGTAAAAAAATAACAAAATATGGTCCTACGGTTTTCAAAAGGTTAAGGAAAATGCAAAAATTTAGCAATTCACTGCAGCGCCCTCTAGTGTTTGAAAATTCTGAAATAATTTGTGTACGTTAAGGGATACGATGTTGACATATGCTACAACTTTTGTGATGATAGGCAAAGTGATTTGGAAGTTATGTGTATTGACATATTGAGCCACGCCCCTAAGAGTTTAATTGGTTAATAACTTCTGAACGCAATGACATATCAACAAAGTGGAATATGTATTTTGATCGCATTGAGCCAATGATGATTCACAGAAAGTTTGGTGAGAAATGGACCCAGCGTTTAGGAGCAGTGGGCAAAAATATGTTTTTTACAAAATTCAAAATGGCGGAAAATCTAATTAGGCGCATTTCATTTTCACGGATGAGGTTTTTGTAGAGCAGTCCCACCCGGACATGTGTGCAAAATTTCAAGTCAATCGGCAAAAGTTTGCAAAAAGCGTGGGCTTTCAACCTAAAGGGGGCGCTAGAGAGACATTTTCTCAGACTTTTGGCCGACACCCAAATCAGAGTCGGATGGGTGTGCAAATTTTGAAGAATGTAGGTTTATCCCAAGCACCTCTTTTCCCTGCATAACGGTGGAGAATAATAATAACGAGGGCTGCTTTGTTGAATTTAGTTGAATTTTCTCCTTAGAAGTTCATTGGTCCTTTTCTTCGTGTAGAATAATAATAATAAATAAACATTTGAATTTCAATAGGTCCTCGACTCTGACTACGTCAGTGCTCGGGCCCTAATTAGCATCATTATATGAAGTTTGTGTGACACCTGCCTACCTCTTATAAAAGCAATCTTTTACATTAAACATTCCATATTTATTCCAGCGCCCTTTGCACTCTGCACTACTCTCCTGCTGTTTCCAAATGTCATTGTGTTATTGTTTGTATTATGTTTTTCTGTGTTTGTACATGAAGAGCAACAAATATAGATTTAGTCAAACTCCTTGAAAGTCTCCACTAATGAAAGCTGGTAATAGTCTGAAGTCACCGTTGTCCATAATGTGCTCCCTGCAGATGTCCAGCAGCTGTTGGAGATTAAAGCAGGTGTCCCCTCTGAGTTCCTGCACCTGGACCAGGAGGACCCAGAGCCCCTCCACATAAAAGAGGAAAAGGAGGATCTCGATATCACCAAGTTCCTATCTTCTGAGACTGATGTCATTAATTGTGATTGGCAAGAACCTTTGTCAGATTCTGGACCTGAAAGTGAAGACGGGGACAATGTTTGGAAGGAGACCAGGGCACCTGAGTCTGCTGCACATGCCCTGAAATATAAGGAAGCCCTTGTAAGTCATGTGGGAGGTAACACAGGCAACAAACCCTTCAGCTTCTTCAAGTGTAGTAAACGGTTTTCCTACAAGGGGTTTCTGCAGAGACACATGATGTGTCGTTTTGGGAAAATGTCCTCCAGCTGTTTGGTTAGAAAGAAATGTTTTAGAGTGAAGCAAAAGAAAGAATCACAGCAAAGAGTTTTCACAAGAGAGAAAACATTCAGTTGTGATGTTTGTAGGAAAAGATTTACACAACAGGGAAATCTGAAGAGACACATGAGAGTCCACACAGTGGAGAAACCATTTGGTTGTGATGACTGTGGGAAAAGATTTACACAACAGGACCATCTGAAGAGACATGTGAGAGTCCACACAGGAGAGAAACCATTCAGTTGTGATGTTTGTGGGAATACATTTACAGAACAGAGAAGTCTGAAGAGACACATGAGAGTCCACACAGGAGAGAAACCATTCAGTTGTGATGTTTGTGGGAATAGATTTACAGAACAGGGAAATCTAAAGTCACACAAGAAAGTCCACACAGGAGAGAAACCATTTGGTTGTGATGACTGTGGGAAAAGATTCAAAAGACAGGACCATCTGAATACACACATGAGAGTTCACACAGGAGAGAAACCATTTGGTTGTGATGACTGTGGGAAAAGATTCAGAACACAGGACCATATGAAGACACACATTAAAGTCCACACAGGAGAGAAACCATTCAGTTGCCATGTTTGTGAGAAAAGATTCACACAACAGGTAAATCTGAAGACACACATGAGACTCCACACAGGAGAGAAACCATTTAGTTGTGATGTTTGTGGGAAAAGATTTACAGTACTGAGAAGTCTGAAGACACACATGAGAATCCACACAGAAGAGAAACCATTTTCTTGTGATGTTTGTGGGAATACATTTACAGAACAGAGAAGTCTGAAGAGACACATGAGAGTCCACACAGGAGAGAAACCATTCAGTTGTGATGTTTGTGGGAATAGATTTACAGAACAGGGAAATCTAAAGTCACACAAGAAAGTCCACACAGGAGAGAAACCATTTGGTTGTGATGTTTGTGGGAATAGATTTACAGAACATGGAAATCTGAAGAGACACATGAGAGTCCACACAGGAGAGAAACCATTCAGTTGTGATGTTTGTGGGAAAAGATTTACAGGAGAGGGAGGTCTGAAGATACACATGAAAATCCACACAGGAGAAAAGCCATTTGGTTGTGTTGTTTGTGAGAAAAGATTCACAACACACGGACATCTGAAGAGACACAAGAGAGTTCACACAGGAGATCATTAGTTTCTTCCAGTTGTGATTTTTTGTTCTGTTTCTGTTGTGTTTATTTAAAAACACATGTAAATTGTTTAAAATGTAATTTTTTTGTAAATGACATTGAAGGCAAAGTGTTTTTTGTTGTTTTTTTTACAGCTGATGAATCTTCATTAAAACATTGACAACATACGTGTGTCTGTGATGGAGGAAACTAAAAACAATCTAAAATCTCTGAACAAATACATCTGCATTTAAAATGCATATATGTTTTAAAATCTACCCAAAAAGAAACGTATGCAAGTTTACATTACATTTCATTTAGCTGACGCATTTATCCAAAGCGACTTACATTTTTGCTCTATACACCGTAGACACAGCAACGGGGAGCAATTAGGGGTTAAGTGTCTTGCTCAAGGACACAACGACATGGACTAGCAGAGCCAGGGCCGGGGCACGTACCACAAACCCACTGATTGAAGGACAGGCATACTAACCACTTAGCCACAGTCGCCCCAAGTTTACTTTGTGTTACTCAAATCATTTTGTATCAGCTTCCCTTAACACTGTCCTGATATTCTGAGTGGAAAAGAGCAAGTTGGCAAATGCTCTGCTTTTCATACTTGGCGTGCTGACTGCTACATTTCTGGAGTCAAAGAACAAAATGTACTTCAGCTATTTCGTTACGGTGGAGGAGGAACTCGGGGTAAATACGGTGAAAACGTAAATTGATTTTGATGTCTGCATCAAATCTATTTCCACCCTTTATTTACATTTTAACACCTGGTTGCGTTCAAACCCAAAGCTCAGCATCAGCTGTGTTTCACAACTAGTTTTTCTAAAGAGTGTTTTTAAAGCCTGTTGCAACGCGTCTCGGTGTGAATAAAAACTTTCTTAAAATATCCCGTCTCCTAAATAGACGGTCGGAGCTCTGCTGGCAGTGGCCGAGTCTATTCTGACATTTACTCAGATTACATTGTGTGTGTGTGTGTGTTTTGTTCTGAAACTTTTTTTTTAAGCAAGAATTCTGCAATTAGTTGTAGCCCTCATAATGACTAGTGTGCAACACTGATTATTGGCAGATATAGCATGCTAACAGTAGCTTGCTAACTTGGTGTGTCTGATTGTCTGCAGTCAACGGGAATGATTTCAACAACAAGGCGATTCAAAAGTGCTTCACATAAAAGCATTAAAAGCATCAAAACATAATGCAGAAGAAAAAAAGATTAAAAAACAATTAAGAATATTCATTTTAAAACATAAAAAAACAGTCAAAAGTCAAATAAATAGAATAAAAGTTGCAGTTTAAGAAATAAAATGCAGTAGTGAGATGCAGAAATTGATATCCTTGAATCTGGTTCAATTAAAGGCAGCAGCAAACAGAAAAGTCTTCAATCTGGATTTAATGGAGTTGAGTCAATGTCAAAGTCAGCTTTAATGTCAATTTCTATTTGTGCAAACATATAGAAAATTGAAAGTACGTTTCTCTCCTGTCCAACATATAGTGAATACAGATAATAACAATAAAGTGCAAAACAGTTAAAAAAAGTTAAACAAAATAACAACATATAAACAACATAAATTAGGAAACTATAAGTCTGTATTATAGCAGCAGTCAGAAAGAGTTTAGCAGCATTCAGACATATGAGTCTAAAAGAGGACGCAGTGGGTGGAGAGCAGAGCAGATTGCGTCCTTCGTGGACCGTTTGGCATGGTATGCAAACTGGAAAGGGTCCAGGGTGGGGGGGAGAATGGATTAGATGTGTGACATGACTAGTCATTCAAAGCACTTCATGATTATGGGGGTAAGTGCCACTGGACGATAGCCTTGCAGGTGTTGATAGTGGAGCGTCCTCTTCACGCTGGCAGCAGACAGACACAGGCCCTGATCGCGGGGAGGAGGCGGAGTCTTGTGTGGACGAGTGCTGTTCTGTGCATCAAACCGTGCAAAGAAGCTGTTGAGGTCGTTTAGCAGAGAGATGTTGCTGTCGCAGGTCTGTGGCGCGGGTTTGTAGTCTGTGATGGTCTGAATGCCCTGCCACAGGCTCCGTGTGTCTCTGCTGTCTTGAAAGTGACAGGTTATCTTGTTCGTGTAATCCTGTTTAGCTTTCCTGAGGCCGTGGGACAGGTTGGCTCTCGCTCTTCTCAGGTCTGTTTCATTCCCGGCTCTGAAGGCCTTGTTTCTGGCCCTCAGCAGCCGATGGACTTCCCCTGTCAGCCACGGCTTCTGGTTAGCCCGAGTGGTGATGGTTTTCAAATGGGTCACATCATCAATGCACTTACTAATGTAAGTAACAGTGTCTGTGTACTCCTCAATGTCTGTGTGGTTGTTGTATGTGGCTGCCTGCTTAAACATTCCCCAGTCTGTTGAGTCAAAGCAGTCTTGGAGAGCGGAGGAAGCCCCCTCTGGCCACACCTGGACCTGCTTCAGAACCAGTCTGGAGACTTTCACTCTTGGTCTGTATACTGGCATTAGCATGACGGTGATGTGGTCAGAGAGTCCTATGTGGGGGAAGCCTTGTACGCTCCTTTGTGTATGGTGTAGACCAGATCCAAAATGTTGTCCCCTCTTGTTGGGAAATCAACATGCTGATGTAGTTTGGGAAGGACAGAGAGTCTTAAGGTTAGCATGGTTGAAGTCTCCAGCAAAGATGGTGAAGCCGTCTGGGTGAGCCGTCTGTTGTTCACTGATGGCCTGATGCAGTTCACAAAGTGCCGCATTTCTGTCGCTGTTGTCGGGGATGAGGGATGTCAACAGCGACTAGCAGAATCGCCATAAATTCCCTCGGCAGATAAAAAGAACGGCACCGTATGATCATAAACTCCGCCGGTGGTGAGCAGTGTTTACGTACCACACCATGCATCCCGGATGTGAACACATACCCCGCCGCCGCGAGTCTTTCCTCCTTCAGCAAGGGCTCTGTCTAATCGGTAGCATGTTATCTGCTCCAACTGCACAGTGGAGTCGGGGATGTTGTCGTTTAGCCATGTTTCCGTGAAAAGAAGCACACAGCAGTTCCTCAGGTCTCGCTGCTCCGTCCGCAGCAGTTTTATGTGATCCATTGTATTGTCCAAGGATCGCACATTAGCCATGATGATGGATGGTATGGCTGAACGAGTTGGACTAGCCGCTAGCCAAAGGAAAGTTATATATTTGGTGAATACAATTGGTCCAAGCACAGAAAAGAATGAATCGTTTTCTCAGAGCTCTGAAAATGTAACAACATTTTTGTCTTTCTTTAAACTGAGTTGGTTGAATAGGTAAAACGCAATTTGTTTCCCAAACAGAAAGGCCTATAATAAAGGCAACACACGAACTAAAAGAGCTGCTTCATTTACTCCAAGTGTGTTGTTTTCTCTCTCGACTCCTTGAAAAGATATCACACCACAGTGTACCACGACGTGAATGTCATTATAACAGGTAATTGAATGTAATATGCATGACATCTAATCAATATTAAATATATTAATTGTTATAAAAATATCTGGTGATTAATTATAATTCTTCATCATCGTGTTAGAGGAGTGGATGGGTGAGCAGTCATGGGTAAAGAGGGTGAAAAGGGCAGGACTGAGCACACGGCCCTGTGGATGTGCGGTTTGTGGTCTGTTTGTGAGGAAATCCATAATCCATGAACAGAGTGTAGTAAATAATCCAAGTTTATTGAGTTTGTTTACCAGTTTATGGAGGACTATTGTGTTGAAAGCAGAGCTGAAGTCAACAAATAGCATCCTGGAGTGTTTGAACCCAGATAGCAGTCGACTCCGGGGCGGATCCGCCCTCAGGTCGGCAGATCCGCCCTACCGTCAGACTCAGTTCGGCCATGTGCACCGGATACGCCCCGCCTCCGGATCGCGCACCGTCAGGCCGCGGATTAACTGCAAACAACAGGCGGATGCCGCCTCTCACTGAAGTACAAGCAGAAAAGCTGCTGGTGTATTTATATTGTACAAGTCTGTAATATATATATATATATATATATATATATATATATATATATATATATATATATATATATATATGTATATATATATATATATATATATAATTTATAAGCAAACAAACTATTTTATTTTGTATTTAAATATATATTCATAAAAGAATCATGATAAAAAATACCCTCTTCCCATATGCTGTGTTCTAGGAGAAAGGATAGATGACAACTCAAACAACCAATCATGATCATGAAGTACGTGCCCGTCCCGCCTACTTCCAACTCAAACAACCAATCACGATCATGAAGTAAGTCTACGCCCTACTTCCAATTGACGTTCACGTCTCATCATTTCACACCTGTCTTTTCTAATCTGACGCCAGCTGCACCACAAGTCTTTACAAAGTTTTAGGTAAGTGTTCGATATTATATTGGTTGCTACTGTCAAATTATGCTGGACTATTTGTGGTTATTGTAGACGCGCCGGAGAGGGGGCGTGGTTAATGGTTCATGGTTCATTTATACTATTTATGTTGTGGAAGTCCCACAAACGTCGGAACATCAAACACCCTAGTGTCTGGGTTCATAATATCCGTAGCCCACACAGCCTCTCCATGAGCTGCGTCTGGATGAAGCTGCTTTCAGTCCGCAGGACGTCAGTGATGACGATTCAGCGTCACGTTGCACAAGCTTTCATTTATGTCATGGAGCAATGAAGGTGTGTCTAAGCTTCATGACCAGCTGTGGAGGATGAAGCAGGACACTGTTTGAATATTCTTCTCAAGAGAGCGCACAGGACATGTACTTATACAGCAGACACGTTTGTTCCAGCGGGGATAAAGAATGGATTTAATTAGGGCTGCAACAACGAATTGATAAAAATCGATTATCAAAAGTGTTGGCAACGAATTTCATTATCGATTCGTTGTGTCGCGCGATTATTACGCCAGTCAATAAATCACGGAAAAGTAAAAAAAAAAGAGCGGAGCAGAGCAACTGGCCTGCCAGCGTTTCTGAGATTGGAGTGAGACACGGAGAAAAGTGTATGTTGTGATCTTCGCAAATAGAAGATCTTTGATGTGACGTGTCGAGTCTTGGCCAATCAGCGTGAAGAAGTCTGCAGCGTCTACATTTCCCTCAAACTTGTTTTTAATGGAGCTAGTCAGCTTGCTATCACGTTAGCTAACGTGTTTGTCGTTATTGTCGTTAAAGTTACTTTATGTTCCGTTACAGTTCAGTCTTGCTTGTAAAAAAACGTAACGTGATGAAACATGCCGTAACCCCCGGTCTGGTTCAGGTCACCAGTCACTCGTTAACGTTAAACCGGCACACCGGAGGATCTGGATAAAGGTTTTTATTTTACTCAAAGTAGAATTAATCAAATCACGTGGTTGGGCTTAGCCAACAACGTGATGTCGTGGTCATAAGAGACCCAGATATTGATCAGATGATGTGAATGAAATTAATGTTTTTTTGTTTTTTCATCCGATTCGATTAATCGAAAATAATCGTTAGCTGCAGTCCTAGATTTAATGTTAGTTGTTAGTTGACCTAAAAATGCAGTAGACATATTCTGAAAATAGTATATTTTTAACACAATAGCTCAAATTAACTAAATTGTTTTGTTACCTTTTAATAAAAAATAAAAATAAATCCATCTGTCATTCAGTGTTAGTATGACAAATGAGTATTTTTCGAACCCCCTGTATAGCCACGGACACCATCACCAGCAGGACAGCAAACACCTACAAGCCAGTACAGACCAACTGGGCGAGGGGGAGGTGTGGATCAGACACCGTTGCCTGCTGTGGTGAGCGATAACAGCTATGGGATTCAAATTTAACCTTTAATCATTTCACCTTTGAAACGTTAACAATTGTTAATTGTATACGTATATTACAATATACACTGCCACTTTGAATCCAAGTGAATATGATTATTAGGATTGCATTACTGGAATTGTATCAAACTTGATGTTTCCATATTTTAAGTGAAATCGGTTGTCCAAATTATTTTTTAACCTTATTCTAATGTCTTTTAACAGCTGCTCAAGTTCATATGATCCGCCCAGGAGGTATCATAGGCTCCGGAACGGATCCGCAAAACGGGTCCGGATCGGAGGCTAGATGCACAGCGGGACGGATCCGGAACGGATGAACGTCGAAGATCCGGACCAGATCCGTCCCGTATCCGGAACAGCTACGGGTCATATTCAATTTGGACCCATTGATAAAGCGGCTCATTTGGCCCAGATCCTCCATTACTCAAAATAACTACAGAAAAATCTCAGAGCTAACCAACATATATTTAAAATGTATCAATGGAAAAAAGAAATGCAACCATAAATGCTATCAAAAACAGTTTTTTATTAAAGGACAATTATTTTTAGACATGTACAGAGTATCTTGTCAACATATAATATATAATAGAATGATTATGAGACAACTACTTGAAAGGTTTCATGTTTTATGTACAGATATTACCCTTACAGAACAATTTCCATAACTTGGAAATACTTTCAATAATCTGATAAACATGCTGGAAAACTATGAACGTTATATTGCTGTTGCTGCAAACTGCTGTAGAGTGATCAAACTGATGTAAAGTGATCAAACTGATGTAAAGTCATCAAACTGCTGTAAAGTCATCAAACTGCTGTAGAGTGATCAAACTGCTGTAGAGTGATATTATCTCTGGTGTTGTCCTGCAGCTTCAGCCCTCATTATTTTTATTTTACTTCAGTTACAGAAGCTTTGATGAAAGAGTTAAACTGGACAAGCTCTTCAGTCTGAGTCATGTTTCTGATTATCATCTTTTGAATCAACTATTTTGTCACATTACAATAAAACATAGCAAGTCAACACGAGTTGTGTGGTAATATATAAACTGTTGTCTGCATATTCTTATGATCAGACTATAATCTGCATATGAACCATGACAACATGAAGGGAAATGAGACACATATGACACATCGTTATTGCAATAACATATTTCATTCAGCATGTTTGAAACTGAACGGAGAGACAGTTTAGTAGCTTTGTACTCTGTGAAAAATACCTTGGATTCACTTTCATATTCCTTCTTTCATTTCTAATTTCTCGTTAATAAAGTAATACTATGAACCAGGTTGTTTATGTCGTCTGCATGACCTGAAAACGGACTCAGATGAGACTTCAACCCGTAAAACGAGCATGAACACCGGGAACAAGAAGTAAAAAGCACAAACCTGATCTGTGGAGCTGAACTCGAGGGTTCAGCCTCCAGTAGTTTGGCTCGTCGCTCATTTTCTCTGAAACGAGAAACGTCCTCCTCGTGATCTGCTGTTAATCTGTCAAACAGCTCGTGATGTGTCCTTTCGTGTCGAGGCTTGAAGCTTGTGTCGAGTAATCCAGGTGCAGCCCAAGTCTCTGTTCCTGTGTTGATCGCTGCTATCGCTACATGACCGAGCTACATGCTAGGTGGCTAACACTCGCTAGCTTCTCAGGACTTTACCGGACAATTCCTTTAAAGCTCACAGCGGGTCCGCGTGTCTCTCTATGGCTCCACTGAGCTCTCCATCCGGCTGCAGCTGCTTCACCTGGTAGACACAGGGTGCATCCCAAGTCTCTAACCTGCATCCCCGTTTCCCTCACTTGCGTCCTTTTCTTGCGTCTTAGTCCCTCCCACCAGGGATGCATGGAGAGACGCAAGGAAACCAAGCGAGGAGAGAAGACGCGAGGAAATATGTTTTAAGAGACATGAGACGTCCTTTCCTCTGGAGCGTCACGTGAAGCGACGTCGGTTTCTGATGACTGCAGCCGCCTGACAGCTGATCACATCTGATCAGCTGATCAGCTTCAGTCGCTTTAACAGCTGATGAGTTTTGTCCGGAGAGTTTTTAGCGAACATTCCAATAAAAATACACTTAAAATATTGATAAAAATGATCGTATGTTTTCAGTTGATTTAATGGTGTTAAACTACTACTTATATTAATAAAGACAAAGTTATCATGAGTGTCAGAGTGGAGATGTTTTCTCTGTCGTCTGTTACCGTTTAATAAACTGCATTGAGTATTTATATACTGTGATGTGTATTTATACACAGTGTGTGTATTTATATACTGTGATGTGTATTTATACACAGTGTGTGTATTTATATACTGTGATGTGTCCTGCTTATACGCGCAGGATCCATTTCTACCGGCGGAATGCATCTTATTTATTTATTTATTATTTACGTCGGTATGTTTTGAAATTCTGATTGTGACATCATTATAAAATAACACAATATAAATATAGTTTCTCTTCATTACGTGTTGTAAAGTGTTTCCTCTCTCCAGCTCTCTGATTTTAATTACATACATAATAAAAGTTATTGAGGGAAACAACAGATCAAATCTTTGAAGACATGTTTGTGGTCCTTTTGTTGTTCAGACCTACTATGAACATATTTTAACCAGATTGTGAGTAAGAAAACAGATTTAATATATAGCTTGAGTTTAATCTGTGATCGTCTTCACTCTGGTGTTGAACTCCAGCAGCAGGCCGCTCAGCTGCAGCGTCCAATCACATAACAGATGAGCAGTGAGGGGGCGTGTCCAGCGTTGAAACACTTCCTGGAAGCCTGCTCTCGGGGCTCCTCGATCATGGCTCCTCCGATTTCCCTCCTCGCTCCTCGATCCTCGCTCCTCCGAGCCGAATAAGAGCTTTGGGACGGCCGTCAAGATGGCGGCGCAGAACCACTTCCGGTTCAATCGAGGAGCGAGGAGCGAGGAAACGACAATTTAGAGACTTGGGATGCACCCACAGAGCTGGAGGAGAGAAGCTTCTTCTTCAGCTTCTTCTTCTTCTTCTTCTTCTTCTGCTTCTGCTTCTGCTTCGTCTTCTTCTTCTTTGAGGTTTATTGGCGGTTGGCAAACAACTGTTTGGTGCATTACCGCCACCAACTGGTATGGAGTGTGGATCAGGATGTCTACAACTTGCCCTATCAACATATCACACTACTAAATAAACTAACCAATGACAACAACAACCCACAACAAACAAAAACAACAAAAACAAACAAAAACAAACAACAACAAAAAACAAATGTATACATACTTATACATATATATAGCTTCAACAAACCAAATCATAACTAACCAACCAAAATAAATAAACCTAGGGCTCATATTCTTTCAATACTCCTTGTTCTCCTAAGACACTGCAGTAGTGCTTTATAGCGCCCCCTGGAGTTTCCTTGCAGCACACATGCCATATCCAGCCGTACCCCCTCCTTGCTGAGGCCTCCAACTAGCTGTCTCCTTTCATTCTCATACCTCTGACAGTGTAGAATAACATGTTCGATTGTTTCTTCCTGCCCACAATAGTCACATCTTCCCGTGTCGTGTTTCTCTATTTTCCATAGCATGCCGTTCAGCCCAGTGTGTTCAAATCGCAGCCTTGAAATGACGGTTTCCTCTCTCCTGTTCCCTCCTGCCCATCTCATTCCCCCCACTTTCCTCTGGACTCTGTACAACCATCGCCCTTTTCTGTCCTCCTCCCATTGCTTCTGCCACCTTTCATTTAACCTCTTTTTAATAATCCCCTTGGCCTCTGATTTACTGAAGTTGACTTCAACTCTTGAGCCACTCTTTGCGGCTTCTTTTGCCGCTCTATCCGCCATTTCATTTCCTTTAACCCCCACATGTGCAGGCACCCATAATAACACCACTGTCATACCCATCATTTGAATCCTGTATAATGTTTGCTCCATTTCAATAAGGATGTCCGGTCTACTGTCTGAATGACTGTTCTGTAAGCTGTCTAGTGATGCACTGGAGTCTGAACAAATGATCGACCTTAATGGTCTTGTATCCTCTACCCATTGTAGTGCAAACATTATTGCCAGCATTTCCCCTGTGTACACCGATACACCCTCTGTAATCATTTCCCCAATTTTTATGTTAAATTCTGGCACTATAACTGCTATTCCTACTTTATTTTCTGAATTCTTTGATGCGTCTGTGTAGATCTGGACATAACTGTGGTAATTGTCGATGTGTGTCTGAACCGTACCCCCTCTATCCTTGTTCTTCTGTTTAAGTAAAGCCAAGTCTACTGTTGCCTCAGGAAGTATCCACGGTGCTACTGCTGGCAATGGAACTGTTGGACTGAAGTTTAATTTGTCAATGTTCATTTCTTTTGCTTTCTGTGCTGCTGTCCATCCAAAGCTTCTTGTCTCCCTCCTCTCCTTCTCCCAGCAGGGTCTTAAGGTTTCCTGAGTTGGATGTTCTTCACTGTGGCCCTGAAGATTAGCCCAATAGGTTAATGCCAACTGTGTTCTTCGTAACTCTAGAGGCATTTCCCCCATTTCCACCTGTAGTGCTGCCGTTGGAGTTGTCTTAAAAGCACCGGTGCATATTCTCATGGCCTGATATTGGATTTTATCTAATTGTTTTATCTAAAGCAGTTCTATCTGCCCCCCATTCCCTTCCCACCAAATAAACACCTCATATATTTAACACTTTCTTACATTTATCCTCTACTTTTTTAATATGTACAGCCCATGTGATCCTTTCGTCAAACCACAAACCCAAAAATTTAAAGTGTTTTACTCTTTCCAATTCGTGATTATATAGTCTTAGTTTTACATCACTACCAATTTGTCACCTTGTAAAGAACATTGTTTTTGTTTTTTCTGCTGAAAATTTAAAATCCCATTTATATGACCACTCTTCTACTTTACAGATGGCTCTCTGCAGCTTCTTTACTATGAATTCCACATTTCTTCCCCTCTTCCAAATTGACCCATCATCCGCAAATAGTGATAATCCCATGTCATTTTCTACTTCACTGAACACCTCATTTATCATTATGGAAAATAGTAACGGACTGACTATACTCCCTTGAGGAGTTCCGTTTTCGATTCCATACTTTCCTGAATAGCTCTCTCCAACTCTGACTACTATGAATCTGTTTAATAAAAAATCTTTTATCCATCTATACATTCGCCCCTTAACACCCAACTTGCAAATTCTAATTAATAACCCTTCTCTCCACATCATATCATATGCCTTTTCTATGTCAAAGAAGACCGCTACCACACTTTCTTTGTTTACTTGTGCTTTCCTAATTTCATGTTCCAAACTTAAAGCTGGATCTATTGTATTTCTCCCTTTCCTGAAACCACTCTGATATTTGGACAAATATCCTTTACTTTCTACGTGATATCTACGTGAGATCTTTCATTTATCATTTTCTCCATTGTTTTGCAGATATTTGAAGTTAAAGCTATTGGTCTATAATTCCCTGGGTTGGTGCACTCTTTACCTGGCTTGTGTATCGGGACTATAATGGCCTCCTTCCAACTTTTAGGCAATTTCCCACCCTCCCAAACTTTATTATATAGCTCCAGCAGTAGATCCTGAGATGATTCCCCTAAATGTCTTAACATGATGTAGCTGATTTGATCCTTGCCTGGTGCTGACATTTTCGTTTTCTTTAGACATCTCCTAAATTCCGTCTTTGTGAAAGGCTTGTTTAGCAGATTACTAGTCTCTTCCTCTTGCCGTAAAACATCTTCATTCTCCACCATTGTAGTTTCCCTCCCCCTTTTGCCCTCTTCACCAATATTGCCTGAACTATGGATGTTGACAAAAGTTTGTGCCAACATCTCAGCTTTCTCCTCATCTCTCACTGCTGTTGTTTCCCCGTCATTTAGGACTGGTTACCCAAACTCTCTTTTAATCCCGTTCATTATTTTGATCATTTTCCATACTTTACCAATTTTTGTCTCCCTTCCTATTGAGTCACAAAATTTCCTCCAAAAGTCTTTCTTTGCATTTTTTATTCTCCTCCTAACATTTGCTTGTAACTTTTTATATACAATAAGATTTTGAAAACTATGATTCTTTTTTAATACTTTAAATGCTTTATTTCGAGATTTAATTGCTTCATCACATTCTTTTGTCCACCAGGGTACGATCTTCTTTTTGTGCTTCTTCTGCATGGACTGCTTTGCCGCCTCTAGAATTGCTTGACATATAGACTCATTTAGCTCATCTACATCCTCACTGACATAAACTTTCTCCATTTCTTGATCACTGACCCTTCTAAATTTCTCCCAGTCAGCGCTGCTAAAAGACCATTTGTGTGGCACTTCTGTCTCGTTTTCTTCCAGACTCCGCCCTATTTTAATCCTTATTGGATAGTGGTCACTTCCTATTGTTGGTCCTCTAATGACTTCCCAAGAGATAATACTTGCCAGTGAATCTGACACCAAAGTAAGGTCAATAGCAGACTCTGTTCCTGTTCTTATGTTACATCTGGTCCCAGTTCCATTATTTAAGCATACTAGATTTTTCCTCTCCATTAACTCTTCTATAACCTTTCCATTTACATCATTTCCACTACCCCATAATGTGCTGTGAGCATTAAAATCTCCACAACATATCAGTTTCCCTTCAAAATGTACTGCTAATTCCTCCAGTAATTCAATAGACAGTTTCTTACATGGGAATGGAGCTCCTCACAACGCATGCGCAGTAGATGTGTGTCCGACTGGAGCCAGACCTGCTCTGACGTCATGAACACGTGGTCAACGAGAATATGTAACTGGATGTAACCGTTCCTTTGGCTTCCTGTTTATTCCCTGAAAGCAACTGTAATCTGTCCGACTTTATTATTACCCATTAAATAAAGTATTTAAACATATTCCTCCTGATTATTATTTAAATGAATCAGTAGGAACCAACGGGCTTGGGTCTGAGTGCCACAGACCGGATGCGGAAGTAAGACCGTGTTTAGAGAGACACACAGCTGGGCTGCGGTTTAATAGTCAACACATCTCCTCCAGCTCTGTGTCTACCAGGTGAAGCAGCTGCAGCCGGATGGAGAGCTCAGTGGAGCCATAGAGAGACACGCGGACCCGCTGTGAGCTTTAAAGGAATTGTCCGGTAAAGTCCTGAGAAGCTAGCGAGTGTTAGCCACCTAGCATGTAGCTCGGTCATGTAGCGATAGCAGCGATCAACACAGGAACAGAGACTTGGGCTGCACCTGGATTACTCGACACAAGCTTCAAGCCTCGACACGAAAGGACACATCACGAGCTGTTTGACAGATTAACAGCAGATCACGAGGAGGACGTTTCTCGTTTCAGAGAAAATGAGCGACGAGCCAAACTACTGGAGGCTGAACCCTCGAGTTCAGCTCCACAGATCAGGTTTGTGCTTTTTACTTCTTGTTCCCGGTGTTCATGCTCGTTTTACGGGTTGAAGTCTCATCTGAGTCCGTTTTCAGGTCATTAATTGTAGTCAGAGAGACTTTTGGTGAATGTTAATGTGTAATAATTATTGGATGTCTGGTGTAGCCTCCGGTGTTACCGATTAACTGGTTTTTTGAATTAACTGGTTTATGTTCGCGTGCGTGAGGCAGTGTGTCGTAGGAGTGGCCTTCAGGACCCTGTTGACTAACTAGGAAATACACATTTCCATTGCATAGCCTCTCTGTCACGTTCTTCTTAGTGTCTCTTTGTAAAGAATATAAACGGAACAGTTTACTGTAAAATGCCTACCTGTCCGTGAGGCTGTGCGCGGACGAGAGTGAACGGAAAAGTAGGTGACTCTGTTGATGCCTGTTCAATATGCTGCTAACGTCAATAAAAACTAGATAAAACGCTCTTGTTGTCCGTCTGATATTTAAGTCATACATTGTTAACAGACGTCAAGTCGATATGAGACGAGTTTACTCTTCATACAGTGTGTACGTGAAACGTGTTTCCACCCAGATATATCTACTGTCAGCTGTGATCGATCAGATTAACTTGTGACAACACTGTGCTGTCTCACATCTAATGTTTTATATTAAAGACTACGGACATGCATCGCTATCATCATAACAACATCCTACCCTGTGCAGCAGCATTCATCCAGATTAAACATGACTGTTAACTCATTGTTTTACGATAAGGACCTAGCGCACATTGAGTAACTACAGGAGTTAGCGCGTCTCTTGAAACATAACGATGGAGCGGTTTGCTGCAGCATTCATTTAGGATTTACAACAGCATTGGCACGAAACGGTATCCATCTTCATTACGAAAATATCACTTGTTGACTGTCGACAAAAATAAAATCAAAACAAAATTGCGATTCCAGGCAAGAATCGAACCGCTGAACGTGAACATGCTTTACTCCCTTAGTGACCCTGAACTACCACTGAGCTGTCGTGAGTTGATACTGGGTGAAAGTACAAAGGATATAATGTTCACATTATACTTCACAATAACAAATTAGGCATGTAGTAACCTTGGAATATAGTCTATAGTAGAATATATTCTAACACCTGCTGCCTTTTCTTCTTAAATCATTTAGACCAGGGGTGTCAAACTCATTTTAGTTAAGGGGCCGCACGCTGCCCATTTTGGCCTCAAGTGGGCCGGACCAGTAAAATCACAGCATATTAACGCATACATAATGACAATATTACTCTCTGTTTAAATCATTGTTGGAGGTTTTTGGATGATAAACCCTGTTTTAAGGTCTTTCTTCAATAAACTAGAAACATAAAGACCAACAATTCAGACATCAGCCCACTGTTTACCTGTCTGGGCTCCTCTGCAGATTCCCTCGCAGTTGGGCAATATTTTCAGTAAAGTCAAAGCTGTGATAAATTGTGTCTGTGGCTCAATGGTTACCATGCACGTCTTATAATCAGAGGATCAGTGGTTCGAATCCTGACTGAGATAGTTTTATTTATTTTTTCAATTATTTTTTTCCCACAATTTTAACAATTATCCCGCGGGCCGGACTGGACCCCCTGGCGGGCCGGATCCGGCCCGCGGGCCGTATGTTTGACACCCCTGATTTAGACCCATCGGCATCAAATACGTGATTGCATAGGCAGCACACGTGCATTAACGTTGATGTGCCAGAGGGAAACGCAGTTGATGGTGGTTATTAGGGATCTATTTACTAATGTCAATTTAATCCTAATAGTGCTCAATATTATTATGTTCTCACGACAGCTCAGCGGTAGTTCAGGGTCACTAAGGGAGTGAAGCATGTTCACGTTCAGCGGTTCGATTCTTGCCTGGAATCGCAATTTTGTTTTGATTTTATTTTTGTCGACAGTCAACAAGTGATATTTTCGTAATGAAGATGGATACCGTTTCGTGCCAATGCTGTTGTAAATCCTAAATGAATGCTGCAGCAAACCGCTCCATCGTAATGTTTCAAGAGACGCGCTAACTCCTGTAGTTATTCAATGTGCGCTAGGTCCTTATCGTAAAACAATGAGTTAACAGTCATGTTTAATCTGGATGAATGCTGCTGCACAGGGTAGGATGTTGTTATGATGATAGCGATGCATGTCCGTAGTCTTTAATATAAAACATTAGCGATGTGAGACAGCACAGTGTTGTCACAATATAATCTGAGCGATCACAGCTGACAGTAGCGATATATCTGGGTGGAAACACGTTTCACGTTTCACTTACACACTGTATGAAGAGTAAACTCGTCTCATATCGACTTGACGTCTGTTAACAATGTATGACTTAAATATCAGACGGACAACAAGAGCGTTTTATCTAGTTTTTATTGACGTTAGCAGCATATTGAACAGGCATCAACAGAGTCACCTACTTTTTCGTTCACTCTTGTCCGCGCACAGCCTCACGGACAGGTAGGGCATTTTACAGTAAACCGTTCCGTTTATATTCTTTACAAAGAGACACTAAGAAGAATGTGACAGAGAGGCTATGCAATGGAAATGTGTATTTCCTAGTTAGTCAACAGGGTCCTGAAGGCCACTCCTACGACACATCTGCCTCACGCACGCGAACATAAACCAGTTAATTCAAAAAACCAGTTAATCGGTAACACCGGTCCGCAGAATGGATCTCCTCACAACGCATGCGCAGTAGATGTTTTTCCCAATTCTTGTATTCTTAGAAAAGTCCACCTATTTTTCACACGTCACCTCAAGGTGCAGCCCAGAGATTGGACGAGACCTCGCTCTGTTCCTCCTTGTTGTGCTCGTTATCTCTTGCAGTGAACGTCTTTGGGATTTCCACAACAAGTATAAAGCAGAAATAGTGGTTATTTTCATGGTGGATGGCAGAAATGGAAACTCTGCACGGAGATAAACCACAGAGATAAGCCCCGCCCCCTTTCCGGCGCGTCCAGCTGGAATGACGCGACTATGCAGACTAACACAAGCAGTTCAGTTTGTCAGGTGCAACATTTATGAAAGTGTTGGTCAGTTTGTCTGCTTCACAATCACATTTTGCTGCAATAAAAATGATTGAAGTGAGATGAACAGACTGAATACTTTATCTTCTTGGATACAATATGTTGACAACGTTTTCCTTTGGGGACAATTTGCGGTGAAAAAAAATGGAATAAATCGCGATACTCAATATATCGCAGTATCGTGATAGTATCGAATCGGGACCCAAGTATCGTGATCAAATCGAATCGTGGGACCTCTGGTGATTCCCACCCCTAATTCCTCCTGATTATTATTAAAATGAATCAGTAGGAACCAACGGGCTTGGGTCTGAGTGACACAGACCGTGTTGAGAGAGACACACAGCTGGTTTTCATGTTGGCTCAATCTCATCTCCTCACCAGGAGGTTTAGTTCTGTCCCGCTGTCAAACCGTCGAGTGTTTGAGTATATGGATTCGGTGAGAAAACTATGCTTAATTAAAAGCGCTCCTATCGATTGTTATTATGTATTGCAATATGTTTACATGTTGGAAGGTCAAATCAAATAGAAAACTACTGAATGTATGATGTGACTGTGGAACAAAGCAGAAACATCACGCCACCAGCAAATAAGATAAGGACTGTAGGGAACCTGGACTCAGGGCTAAGGGTTCACTGCAAGAGATAACGAGCACACATTGCCTGAGGAATGTTGCAGCTGCGAGAATGAGTAACTCATCAAAACCCAACAGATAACGGGAACGACAAGGAGGAACAGAGCGAGGTCTCGTCCAATCTCTGGGCTGCACCTTGTGGTGACGTGTGAAAAATAGGTGGACTTTTCTAAGAAAACAAGAACTGGGACTCACATCTACCGCGCATGCGTTGTGAGGAGATCCATTCTGCGGACCGTCTCGTCTCTCGTCTCCTCCTGAGTTTGTCTCCATGTCTAAAGCAGAAATGTTGAGACTGTTGGTGAAGCAGCGAGTCGATGCGGTCGTTGAAGAGTCTTTTGCTGAGTTGGAGAGGTCAGCAGAAGATTATGAGGAGACAGTTTCTCGTCTAAGAGAACATGAGCTACACAGATCAGGTTTGTGCTTTTTCATTATTGTTCCCGGTCTTCAGGCTCGTTTTATGGTTGAAGTCACATCTGAGTCCGTTTTCAGGTCATTAATTGTAGTTCAATCAGGAGAGACTTCAAATTCAACAATACATTTGGTTCCTATCCATAACATTTGAATAGTGCAAAGTCTTTGGGACTGGACTCTATGAGGCTTCAGGACATGGTGCAGCATCTGATTGGTTCATTTAAAGGTGACGCCCTCCAATCAGTTGAGAGTAATCACAGAGAGAGTTAGAGGCAGATATTTATGAATGATCAGTCATGTAAAGAGAGTCTTCCTTCCAGAACTACCGCTTAAGCTCCATTTAGTGAGACTTTTGGTGAATATGTGTCGTTTCCAGCTTCTTGCGGCGGCAACATTTAAAGTGACACCATTCAAACGATCAAGAAGACAAACACAGATCATGTAAATAACCGTTTCACCTTTCAATACTCGGTAACACTTTATAATAACTACATGCTATTTAGCATCAGTTAAGTATGAGTAAACACTTAATTCATCATTTACAAAGCATTGTTCCAACATTAACACTCATTAGTATGCAATTCATAAACACAGTTATAAATGTGTTATTCTTTATTAATAAGCTTGACTATTATTATGTTGTGTCTATGTTCCTTTTCTGTTGAGAAGATAACTGAGACTTTTTTTAGCTTTGAGGCACTGCTGGCCTTTCAATGTCATTTATTAATGCTTTGTAAAGCATAGATAGTCCTCCCTTTTAGATGAGGTCACAGAACATTGTTAGCGTGTGTCAATTATTGGATGCCTGGAAGAACTCAGTTCGACAACTTCTCTCGTTCTCTAAATTTATTTACTAAATGATCACAAGTAAAGTAGCAAGCGCTGCAATTGCAAAAGCAGTGAGTGGAACAGCAACACGCAGGTTGGTCAAAGAACCACTGCCCCACCACGGAAGTGGGGCCTTTCATACACAGTTTATCGTCACAGGTTCGTCTCGCCTCGTCCTAACATCTGATTCACTCTATCCTGTCCAGAGGAGGAGAATCCCGTGTTCTCATCTTTTCTCACAAGACTGGAACACAACGACCAGTCTGCTTCCAGAATGTCAATATACTGATAAACAGGTGTGGTGTTGAAGTGCGCAGGCGTGTGACTAACTTCCCTTGAGAACTGGACATTTCATAGACACAACAGCTGCATAGCTGTGTTATACTGACCTCGCTAGCCTGAACTTTAATAGACATGAAGAGTAATACAATGAAGAATATCTACAGAATATAAGGATTTATATTATCAATCCCCCTTTTTACATAATTTATTATGTAAACTAAACAATAATATAAAGCTACAACAATGGGCTATATCAGTTCATAACTCTATGTGTGTGTTACTTAACAGAGTGGAAACCTCTAAACAAACACAACAGCACACCTATGTTATAAATGTTTTTATAAGAAGCTAACATAAAACGTTATCAAAAGCTAATATAAAAAGTTATAAATGTCTAAGCTAAAACCACCTATATCCAGGAGCTTATATATCCCTCAAACTAGAGAACCGTTGTCTCTAGGTATTTGTAACCCTCACAGTCTACTGGATAAACCTCTAAGCACATAATATGGCACAATAGAAAACAGTATAAAATCTCCCTCTCACACGCTTTCTACGTGTGTGTGTGTGTGCGTCTATATGGGATATGGTCAAACATTAGCAAGTTATGTGTACAGAAACGGTTGGTCTAAGTCGGTCTCTTCTTCGGATCCATCGATGTGGAGTCTCTCCTCCTCACCATTCTCCTCATCAACTGTACCTGTTCTGCTAACTAACAAAGGCTAACAACCAATTTAAACTAATGTATTCAATCACATAGTTATGTTATCAACAATCACCAGGAACCAATTGTTGATTTAATTGATCCTTCTACCTGTAAACATTGATTAGATTATTTATTCTTTATTACACCACATCTATTAAAAAACCTGTAATAACCTGGATTATAAGAATTATTACACAGAAGAATCACTTTATTATCCCTCCCCTTCATCCATGGGAGGAAAGCCAGTCAGCATAGTGTTGCTGCAGGATCACTCAAACTATGAATATTTAGTTCCTCCTTTTACATTCCCTAAATTAATAACTAATTTCAATACTTTGATATTCATCTTATTTAATTTCCCCTCAAAATTTGAAATCCTATAAAGAGTTATAAAATGTTCTAAAACGTTTTTATTATCAGTATCTAAATGTTGCTTTTATTTGCTTTGATATTTGATATTTATTTGCTAAATCTTAATGACCAGTGAAACAAAAATAATTATAATCTGCATTGAACAGTTACTCACGTATTTAGATTTAATCTCTCTCTTATCACTGCACTTTTTGCTGTCTTTTAGAGTGCCGTTTACTAAAAGAACTATACAAAATGTGGATCTATCTTTATAATAACCTACATATACCTATTCTTACAATGCCCTACATATACATATTCCCCCTTTTGCTAAGTTACCTCCGTAATTTAGCAATTTACAATTTACTTCGCAATTGTCAGGTCCTTCCATTCATCATTATTAAAACCGCACCAGAAGAGGCCCATCCCCTAACATTGGGGTCGCCAATCCCTGGACATACGTCACATCATCCTCTGTAGGCCTGATGTCAGAAAACAGAGTCAGCGTGTGCAGCCAGCCAGTCATGTCCTTTCACTCCATTCCTGGGCCTCATACCAAGGAAACATGCAGGAACTCCCCTCCAACAACTCAGATTGTCTGGAAGACAGAGACACAGAAACAGCGGCAGTATTCTTGGTCCAACATTATTATCTATCACGGTCATTTTCTAAAACCTTAATTTGTATTCAAATCTATCTTATATGTGGGTGTATAGCGGGTTTGCCTAATTTCTAATGTGTGTATCGTATGCACATGTTTGTCATAATCCAAATCAGAATTTGCCCACCTTCTGTGCTGAGGTGTCCGTCACATGGTCCTTCTCTAGGGTCCGCCCCGTCGCCCCACTCCTCTCAGCCGGATCCTCCCACCAGCGTTGTCTTTAGTCCATGAGGCCAGTGGGCAGTCCCTTCTCCAATGACCGGTTCTGCCGCACATGTAGCACAAAAAGTCTCTGGTTCGTGAGTCAAAGTCTCTTCCCCTCTGTCTTCCTCTTCGGACCTTGTTTTCTCTCTGGCCGCCTCTGTCCTCACGCCTGCCCTCTCTCTGTCCATGTTTTGGGTTGCCTTGTTCTCTATCAGCTTCTCCATCGGATGCCATGTCCCAATAGATTGTCAGCTGGGCATCCTTGAGTTTGCGATGAAGAGACTTGGTTTTTTCCTCCTTCCCCGGCTGGTGGTTGGATGGACGGTTTCGAGGAGCGTAGGACAGCGTCGCGGAGTCCAGATCAGGATCCACATGACCATGCACCTCGGACAAAGAATGATACAGTTTAGCAGTGCATTCTTTTCCCTTTCTTTCATCCATCCCTATTGTGTTTATACTATCATCACACTCATTCCTTAATCTTTTTCTCTCCCTACTTTCTGCTTCCTCTCTCCACATACTATACGCCTTCCAGTCCGCTTTAAACGGCACAAAGTTCTTTTTTTCTTTCTTAGACTTCCTCTCATGTTCTACCGCTTCGTCTTTCTCTCTCTGATCCAAACACGCTCGGAGTTGCTCCAACTTCTCTAGGCTGAAACTGCCCTTCTCCGGGAATCCCATTTTCACCCATTCACTCAATTGGTTCACAGTTTGTCTGTCCTTCTCCCACATATGTTGTATCACCGGAGATAAGACTTTGTAAACATGCACACTCCCAGGCTGGAAAAGCTGCACAGGCTTGCTCTGACTTTTACCCATACTCTTATTCTTGTGAGTAGTTTCCTCTTATTTTTTTATAAAGACTCACTTTATCTTTATTTACCTGGAGTCTCAGATTAAAAGGGATATGTCAATCATACGTATGTGAGTGTGTTGTAAGTCCACTGAATTATCTATTCACTGCAGCACAAAAAACTACTATTTGTTGTGTTCTAGGTCACTCAAATGACTTATCTTGCTTCTGGAATTCTCAATTCACAGCAGCACACGAACCTGGCACATCTTAAAAACAATCCCGACACTTCAATCTTATTTTAGTATGAACTTGCCCAATGCCCATTAAATTCCCTGTATATGATCAAATTACTCCATCAATTCCTTTTTCCCTGAATATAACTTTGCTTTACTTATAGTTATTTAATTCCAGACCAAAGACAAAGAAAATGATGACGGGAGCGGGATTAATCTCAGACTAGGCTCTCCTCGTCTCCGCTCTTTTTATCTTATTTTTTTATCAGGCAAGAAGTGCATGTACCCGTAAACTTTTCCACACAACACAGCCCCGCTTGACCTCCGTTCAGATTCTCACACAAACTCACAGCTGGTCAACAATCACAAGATGAGTTTTCGCTCAGCTTTTAATATAATCACTTCTTCCTTCCGTTCATTATTTTATAACTATTTAATCTTTATTATATGTATTAGATAACATACAAACCAGTGCTTCTCAGCAAAATGATCCACAAAATACTTGTTGATTTATATTTACATATCTGTATTTAATGCCATTTAACAAGTTTCCAGCAAAAACTCGTATTCTCTTTTTTTCCGACCTTCTCAGCTCAAGATTTATATATAATCCTATTTATTTATATTTATTTATTAGTATAAGTAGTATTATTATTCCCCATCTGTGCTGTTTCTTCTCCTGGGTGCAATACCCACTCCGACCATTAATGTCTCCCTTCTCTCTTTCCTGTGTCTTGAGATGCTCTTGACTCCTCTTTTCTATTTAACAAGTTCCCGGTCTCGCTTTTCCTGTTATGCTAGGAGGGTTAGCTGATATGCTAGTCCTCGTGGCTTATTGCTCGCTTTTCCCTGTACCTCTGCCAAGGTTTCCACTCTGCAGCCTCTAACAAGCGTTTTGCAAAAACTCCGTCACGCTCAGCTAGTCCTCCCTATTTTATCAATCCTGACCTCGTCCAACCGGCCACAAATCAGACAGCCAGAGGACACAAATCAGACCGCCAACTCCCACAGCACCAGAAAAACTCTTTTCCTGTTCTCTCTTATTCAGCACGCACAGCGACTCCCCGGTCGTGTTCTCTGTACGTTAGACCCTCTACGTTAGGTATTTCAACAACACACGCCTTCGCGTCACCAGCCGGACTCTCTGTGAGACCGTACACGACGGTCACTTTCCACAAAGTTTATTTTATTTTCATTTACACGTATCCTTCGAAGCCAGGAGAAAAGGATGCATTACCCAATACTGTGAATCCAATCGAGAAGCTTCTACTGTATCAGAGAGATACAGCGCTCGATTGCTGAGGACTTATAACGCCAATTCAACAATATTGTTTTATTTCTCCCACTTCGTAGTACCCTTAGACTATGATTTTCCCTTTTATTCCCCTTCAATGCCCCACAGATATGTAGTCTGGTCGAACACCATTCATCCGAGGAATTTTCAGTTTCCTGATACACACGGATTTCAGGTCTCGTTAAAAACACCAAGATCCACAACAAGCCTCCCACACATTTGCCCACACAGCATATGAAAAACAACAAATCTGTCCCTGTGTCCTTTCCTCGCTTAACAGCGGCAACGCTACTTCTGCGGTAAACTGACCGTACACGTGGACCCAGTCTCTGCGTGCTTTGAATATAGTGGCTCAGTTGCCAGAGGTATCTACGTATCTACGAACTTCAACTTGGTCTCCCAGAGGTATCAACATAGCATACGGACTTCAACTTGGACTCTTATCAGAGGTATCAACATAGCATACGGACTTCAACTTGGACTTTTATCAGAGGTATCAACATAGCATACGGACTTCAACTTGGTTTATCAGAGGTATCCACGTACCTACGGACTTCAACATGAACTTCTATCGACTAAGAGTCAACCTCCGGTAGCTCTCACGAGCGTACCTTTGTCCTAATTAGACTCTTCATATATTTTTTACCTAGATCCCTACCAGCGGACACTTATTGTCTTTCCCTATAAAAAAACCCATGGAAATATGTGCTTTGTACTTTACGTGTGATCAGGGACAATTTTTTTAACTATTTCTAAACTATGGGTAGAGGCTTTTCTGCTGTTGACAACTAAATTTAGTTTAGCCAATCACAGACATTTTATTCATCTGAACAAAAGGTTGTCTGCTCACCTGTTATCTTTGAGGCGCCTCTCGTTGTCAACCGCCAAACAGCCGCCGGCCCTCGGCAGGGGGCCCGGGAAACGGACGTCACCGCTCTTTGTCTTTATCTTTGTCCAGATCAACCAACCGACGTCGGGGTCACCACTGTTAGCGTGTGTCAATTATTGGATGCCTGGAAGAACTCAGTTCGACAACTTCTCTCGTTCTCTAAATTTATTTCCTAAATGATCACACGTAAAGTAGCAAGCGCTGCAATTGCTAAAGCAGTGAGTGGTACAGCCAACACGCAGGTTGGGCAAAGAACCACTGCCCCACCACGGAAGTGGGGCCTTTCATACACAGTTTATCGTCACAGGTTCGTCTCGCCTCGTCCTAACATCTGATTCGCTCTGTCCTGTCAAGAGGAGGAGAATCCCGTGTTCTCATCTTTTCTCACAAGACTGGAACACAACGACCAGTCTGCTTCCAGAATGTCAATATACTGATAAACAGTTGTGGTGTTGAAGTGCGCAGGCGTGTGACTACCTTCCCTTGGGAACTGGACATTTCATAGACACAACAGCTGCATAGCTGTGTTATACTGACCTCGCTAGCCTGAACTTTAATAGACATGAAGAGTAATACAATGAAGAATATCTACAGAATATAAGGATTTATATTATCAACATACTGAACTAATACTTAACTAACGACTAGTAACCACCTGAATTAATCTTGAATTGCAATATTAAAACATGTTTATAAAGCACATGTTAACATAGTCCCTAACCATTAGTGCTTATCTAAATCATCATATGTAGAAATAAATGCATGAATAATTTAATGAATAATTTACATTTAAATATTTTTTAAATAATTTACTAAAACTTTATTAATGATCTTATTCATTATCTATAAGTCCTTAAAAAATGTTTTGTATTTACAAAATTTACAAATGGGGAATCCATCATTTATTTAGTATGAAAACCCAATCATGAAACACATACTAGTCAAGTTTGTTTAATAAAGAATAAAACATTTATAACTGTTTGTGAATTGCATAATAATTAGGATTAATGTTGGAACAATGCTTTATAAATGATGGATTACGTTTTTACTCATCTCAAAAAATAACTAAATAGTATGTAGTTATTATAAAGTGTTACCCTTTTTTGTTGTTGTAGGTACACTTAGTTTTTTGGTTTGGACATTTGCTTATGAATTGGGTAACACTGTGGGCACCTGGGGTTATGTATAGGAGTCGGCAGGCACAGGACCAGCATGCACCTGTGGTTGTATATAAGTGTAGGCAGGTTCAGGACCAGCATGCACCTGGGGTTATATAAAGGAATCAGTAGGTACAGGACCAGCATGCACCTGGGGTTATATAAAGGAGTCGGTAGGTACAGGACCAGCATGCAACTGGGTATGCCTATGTTTTTTTTTTTTTTTTTACCAGAGCAGGCAGCATGAGGAGTTCCTTTGTTCTTTTGTTTGATAAAACAAATAAATTATCAGAAAAACGGAATCCTGTCTGTAAAATGCATTATTTTTCCTGCATGAACCATAAACCCTTTGATTTATGTTTCTTTTGGATTTATCAGACAGATGGCCAGAACAATGATGTTTAAGGAAACTTCTCTGAAGCTCAAAAACTAAACTCAGATAAATGTCTCAAATCTCTTTAATCTCCTTTTGTTTGGTGCCACGTGACTCTTCTGGTTCTTGTCCATCTTCTCCGTGTCTGAGGGCTCTGAGGCGTGGAGGGAGACGCACAGAGCCAGATGTGCGTGGTGTGGTCGGGGTGGGGCTGCTGCTCTAGGGAGTGCATGAGTCAGGCTCTGCAGCGATGCCAACATGTCTGCAGCAGGTTACACTTACACACTGTAGCTGGTAGTGTGCAGCCAGCAGCCTGCAAGATGAGGCCTTTCTGACACTCACATATGAATAGATGCTTTTGGATTCATTGTGGATCCACTTTTGGTGAACATCAAATCAAGCCGCTCCCTTTTAATGATGCTGAAGGTGTGGAAGCTGTTTCAACCTTCACGATGAAGGTATTATGTTTATTAGTTTGTTCAGAAAAATCATGGGAGAAGTTCATTTTGTCTTTTGCCACTCTCTAATAAACAATGTGGGCTCTTATTCCTCCATGACAGCATGGACTTCTTTAAACAACTGCAGCATGTGCTCACGTTATGATTACAGTCCATTTGCATCATGCTGAGCTCATCCTCTGTGATCACGGCCTTTTTAAAACGAGGTGTGAATAAACAAACAGAACAGAAAGCAGCTTTCATGTCTGCATTTTATGCATTGTATAAAAAGTTAAAGGATTATTGAAAAGCTAAAGGGAGAGAGCTGCTGTCCTTCAGACATGAAGAGTTACTGACTGCTGACCCCTGAGGGTAAAATGGTGAAAAAATGGTTAAATAAAATAATAATTATTGTGATTTTGTGTTCAGTATCAAAACCAGCTGTGTGTCTCTCTTCACACAATCTTACTTCTGTATCTGTGTCACTCAGATCCAAGCCTGTTGGTTCCTACTGATTCATTTTAATAATAATCAGGAGGAATATGTTTAAATACATTATATGTATATGAGTATATTGATTCTGTGAGAAAACTATGCTTAAAAGCGCTCCTAGAGATTGTTATTATGTATTACAATATGTTTACATGTTGGAATGTCAAATCAAAAAGAAAAATACTAAATGTATGATGCAACTATGGAACAAAGCAGAAACATCACACCACCAGCAAATAAGATAAGGACTGTAGGGAACCTGAACTCAGGGCTAAGGGTTCACTGCAAGAGATAACGAGCACACATTGCCTGAGGAATGTTGCAGCTGTGAGAATGAGTAACTCATCAAAACCCAACAGCTAACGGGAAAGTCAAGGAGGAACAGAGCGAGGTCTCGTCCAATCTCTGGGCTGCACCTTGTGGTGACGTGTGAAAAATAGGTGGACTTTTCTAAGAATACAAGAACTGGGACTCACATCTACCGCTCATGCTCACTTAGGTATTGATAAAAGAAAAAGAAACGCAGCTCCTCCTTGACTGAACTAAAATCCATACGATGATCATGAAACCGATTTACGGCAGCTGACCTGTCGTAACAACAATGGGTGTTCCCAGGAAATGTGGCTCCACCCACTCATCTTGGCAGCTTCTTCTTTTTTAAATTGTATTCTTTATTTAACAATTGCACATGTGTTTTGTAGCCTAGTTTGTTGCAAACCACTCCAGTTATTAAATTGTTTATATAGGCTACCTTTAGGAAAAATGACACCATGTCAATTTAATAGGCCTATAATTATTGTTAAGCACTGCATTAGCATTTTTCTTTCAATGAAGTTCCACTTAAATGTTGTACCTGCTGAGAAATGACTAAACACCTTTTGATACTTTTATTTTGTATATATATCATTATCAGTCATAACCAGTGAACCAGTCATAACCTCCCCTTATTGAAGATTGAAGTTCAACAAAGATCCTTTAAGTTCAACTAAACTGACTGGTAAAACACCATCATTAAAATGTTCCCAAAGTCCAGCCATTATAAAGTATATTGAATAAATACCAACCTTGTATACATATTGATGCATTTCCTGTCATCTCTTTGAATCCCCTATGGCTTATGCAGGATTTTCGGCAGGTCGCGAATTGCTCACAGTGCGGAAATGTGCGCTCAAAAAAAAATTAGAGGGAACATTGGTGGAGACTCCTCCTCTTGGCTCTCCTTTGGCATCCTTCCCATGAGGTCTCCACGGCGATGCTGTGTGGTTATCTTTTGTTTAGACTCTTCTTGTCTCCTGTCCTTGGCAGTGGGAACAGACAGTCATCGGTGAAAAAATACATGTTGCTGCCTGCCGAAGACCGACAACAGTAGTTTACGGCTATGCAGTATATGAACAATTCACACGGTATGGAAATTTGAAACCGGTGAATCGGTATACCGCAAAGCCCTACATGTAATTTGCTAGCTTTGAGTCAACGGAGTGGGGTGTGCTGTGTGGACCACATGGGGAGGACATCAACAGCATGACGGACTGCTTCACATACATCAATGTTTAAAAAAAAAATCCGATTCATCGATTAATCGAAAAAATAATCAACCGATTAATCGATTCTTAAAATAATCGTTAGTTGCAGCCCTAATTATCTTATCTTTAAGTCACATCTTAGTTTGTTTTCAGGTAATTAATTGTAGTAGTCTGAGAAGTAAATGAGAGGAGGGGAAGCAGGAGGTGTTGACAAAAAACTCGAAAGGTTTTCAGCTGCCTTTTAAAGAATAATCAGGAAGTCACAGAAACAGTTACTTCCTGTTAGATCTGATCTGTAAGCTACTTGTATTTTGCAGAACTCATTCATGTTTTTGTAATTACATTCATGTAGAAATGCCTGTGTATGTGCTTTGTATGCTATCCTTTGTTCCTTTTGTCTTCCTGTGAAACACTTTGCTGCTCGCTTTTGAATTGTGTTATATAAATAAGCTTTATTATTAGGTTGTCATTGACCATGTATGCATGACGTCATAAAGTCGGGATCAAGTCGGACACAAATCTATTTCAATTTATCTTGTGTATCCCAAAATCACAAATGACAAATTTGCCGCAGACGACTTTAAAATCTGTCCACATACGGCATCCGGACCTCGCATCAGAACAGGAAACCCCCTCTAAAATGCTAACTGATCTTTAATGTGTTAATATCATCAATATCAATCTAAACATTAGCATCCTTATATGAAGTTTGTGTGACATTCGCCTACCTCTTATAAAAACAATCTTTTACATTAATCAATACATATTTATTCCAGCGCCCTTTGCACTCCGCACTACTGTCCCGCTGTTTAGAAATGTCATGGTGTTATTATTTTGTATTATGTTTTTCTGTGTTTGTACATGAAGAGCAACACATATACATTTAGTCAAACTCCTTGAATGTCTCCAGTAATGAAAGCTGATTATAGTATGAAGTCATCGTTGTCCATAATGTGCTCCCTGCAGATGTCCAGCAGCTGTTGGAGATTAAAGCAGGTGTCCCCCCTGAGTTCCTGCACCTGGACCAGGAGGACTCGGAGCCCCTCCACATAAAAGAGGAAAAGGAGGATCTCTGGACCCGTCTAGAGAGAGAGCAGCTTAATGTGCTGGAGGAGGCTGATATCAGCAAGTTCCTATCTTCTGAGAATGAAGTCATTAATTGTGATTGGCAAGAACCTTTGTCAGATTCTGGAACTGAAAGGGAAGACAAGGACAATGTTTGGAAGGAGACCAGGGCACCTGAGTCTGCTGCACATGCCCTGAAATATAAGGAAGCCTTTGTAAGTCATGTGGGAGGTAACACAGGCAACAAATCCTTCAGCTTCTTCAAGTGTAAACAGTTTTACTACAAGGGGTTTCTGCAGAGACACATGATGTGTCATTTTGGGAAAATGTCCTCCAGCTGTTTGGTTAGAAAGAAATGTTTTAGAGCGAAGCAAAAGAAAGAATCACAACGAAGAGTTCTCACAAGAGAGAAAACATTCAGTTGTGATGTTTGTAGGAAAAGATTTACACAACAGGGAAATATGAATACACACATGAGAATCCACACAGGTGAGAAACCATTTGGTTGTGATGACTGTGGGAAAAGATTCAGAAGACAGGACCATCTGAATACACACATGAGAGTCCACACAGGAGAGAAACCATTTGGTTGTGATGACTGTGGGAAAAGATTCAGAAGACAGGACCATCTGAAGAGACACATGAAAGTCCACACAGGAGAGAAACCATTCAGTTGTGATGTTTGTGGGAATAGATTTGCAGAACAGAATAATCTGAAGACACACATGAGAATCCACAAAGGAGAGAAACCATTCAGTTGTGATGTTTGTGGGGAAAGATTTACAGTACAGGGAAGTCTGAAGACACACATGAGAGTCCACACAGGAGAGAAACGATTCAGTTGTGATGTTTGTGGGAATAGATTTACAGAACAGAATAATCTGAAGTCACACAAGAGAATCCACACAGGAGAGAAACCATTTGGTTGTGATGTTTGTGGGAAAAGATTTACAGAACAGGGAGCTCTGAAGACACACATGAGAGTCCACACAGGAGAGAAACCATTCAGTTGTGATGTTTGTGGGAAACGATTTACAGTACAGGGAAGTCTAAAGTCACACAAGAGAATCCACACAGGAGAAAAACCATTTGGTTGTGATTTTTGTGGGAAAAGATTCACAACACAGGGACCTCTGAAGAAACACAAGAGAGTTCACACAGGAGATCATTAGTTTCTTCCAATTGTGATTTTTTGTTGTTGTTCTCTTTCTCTTGTGTTTATTTAAAAAAACATGTAAATTCTTTAAAATGTATTTTTTTTATACAGCTGATGAATCTTCATTGAAAACAATGACAACACACGTGTGTCTGTGATGGAGGAAACTAAAAACAAACTAAAATCTCTGTACAAATACATCTGCATTTAAAATGCATATATGTTTTAAAATCTACATAAAAATAAACGTATGCAAGTTTACTTTGTGTTACTCAAATAATGTTGTATGAGCTTCCCTTAACACTCTCCTGATATCCTGTGTGGAAAAGAGCAAGTTGGCCAATGTTCTGCTTTTCATACTTGGCGTGCTGACTGCTACATTTCTGGAGGTCAAAGAACAAAATGTACTTTCGCTATTTCATTGCGGTTGAGGAGGAACTCGGGTTGAATACGGTGATACTGATTGGCAGACCCCAATCAGTCAGAGTTGGCACAAGAACTGTGACACAAGAACTGTGAGCACAGCGATCCCCCAGGGCTGTGTACTGAGTCCCTTGCTTTACACCCTCTTCACATATGACTGTGTGGCCTCCCAGGAAAACACCAGCATCATCAAGTTTGCCGATGATGCTACGGTCATTGTAATGATCAGTGGCGGGGCTGATACGGCGTACAGAAGAGAGGAAGTAGAGGCGCTTCTGTGCTTTCTTTGCCAGTGATTTTGTGTTGGCTGTCCACGAGAGGTCCTCACTGATCAATGGATTTTATGTGTGACATGACTAGTCATTCAAAGCACTTCATGATTATTGGGGTAAGTGCCACTGGACGATAGTCATTAAAGCAGGACAGAGTGGATTTATTTGGCACAGGTATGATGGTGGTGGCCTTGAAGCATGATGGAACAACAGCTTGTCTCAGAGAAGTATTAAAGACATCCGTGAAGACCTACTTAAGCTCCTCTGTGGAGTCCTTCAACACACGACCAGGGATCTGTGGCGGGGGTTTATAGTCTGTGATGGTCTGAATGCCCTGCCACAGGCTTCGTGTATCTCTGCTGTCTTTAAAGTGACAGGTTATCTTGTTCGTGTAATCCTGTTTTGCTTTCCTGAGGCCGTGGGACAGGTTGGCTCTCGCTCTTCTCAGGCTCGTTTCATCACCGGCTCTGAAGGCCTTGTTTCTGGCCCTCAGCAGCCGATGGACTTCCCCTGTCAGCCACGGCTTCTGGTTAGCCCGAGTGGTGATGGTTTTCGAATAGGTCACGTCATCAATGCACTTACTAATGTAAGAAGTAACAGTGTCTGTGTACTCCCCAATGTCTGTGTGGTTGTTGTATGTGGCTGCCTGCTTAAACATTCCCCAGTCTGTTGAGTCAAAGCAGTCTTGGAGAGCGGACAAGGCCCCCTCTGGCCACACCCGGCAGTGTTTACAAACCACAACAGCGTCCCGACACCATGCATCCCGGAGGTAAACACATACCCCACCGCCGTGAGTCTTTCCTCCTTCAGCAAGGGCTCTGTCTGCTCGGTAGCATGTTAGCTGCTCCAGTTGCACAGTGGAGTCGGGATGTTGTCGTTTAGCCATGTTTCCATGAAAAGAAGCACACAGCAGTTCCTCACGTCTCGCTGCTCCGTCCGCAGCAGTCTTATGTGATCCATTGTATTGTCCAAGGATCGCACATTAACCATGATGATGGATGGTATGGCTGGACGAGTTGGACTAGGCGCTAGCCTAACTCAGATACCTCCGCGCTTTCCCCTCTTCTGCTTCCTCTCACACTGATGTTGTAATCCGAGCTCCTTGATTGTTTCTGCTTGTGCAGTGTCCAGAGTGTTGTGTAGCTTGGTCCTGCCGATGATTAACAGAACCTGGCGAATGTACTTGTATTCTAACGTAGACAGACGAGATGAAGACGTACAACTTCCGTACAACATTTAGTAACAGAACAAAACACCACATGGTCAGGACAGAGAGGGGTTGCTGCGTCTACATCAATTTTAAAGTCCAAAATGACATCACTGCAATGACAAAGTTGACTTCATAAATTATCTCTCCTCGTCCCTACATTTATATTTTGAGTGTCATTCATTTTCAAATAAATAAACAAATTGATGGCATTATCATTATTATTTAAATGTTCTCTACATATCGACACAATAATTGTTGTCTGATATCAGATATTCAGCCCGACAGTATAAAAACAGTTACAAGTAAAAAGTCCTGCATTTAAAATATTACTCAATTAAAAGTACAAAATAATTAGCATCAACCTAAACTAAAAGTAAACAAGTAAAAGTACTCTTCATACAGAATGGCCCGTTTCAGAATATTATTGAACTATAATTATTGGTGCATTACTGTGTTCATCACTTGAATGTTATGACTGGAAAAAGTGGAGCTTGTTCTTATGACTCCATGTACTGCTGGGTAGATTTATCTATAATTATTCATCAATATATTAGTTGATTATATTTAGTAGTAATAATTGGATCTGCAAAGTAACTAAATCTATGGCATGAATGTAGGAGCAAAAGTGCAAAAATATTAACCGCTGAGATGTTGTGGAGTAGAAGTATACAGTACCATAAAATATAATTACTGGTAAAATACAAGTACTGCTAAATTGTAGCCTACTTAAATACTATAATTGAGTAAATGTGCTTAGTTACGTTCAATATTTTTTTTTCCAACTCTACTTATTAAAGTTAAGTGTTGTGTTTTTATTCAATAATACTAATCACTGCCACTACCAATATCTTTAACATCACAGTTCATAAATAATCTGGAAAGTTAGCATCTTTTCTTTTGGAACATTTTGCAATGCTCACCACATGCACTTTGAATTCAAATAGGAGGCCAGTTTGCATTAAAAAGCATACAAAATTAGCTTGTTCGTGAGACCATGTGTTATGTTGTTTTATTCACACTTAGATGCTGTGACTAAAAGAGGCCGGGCCATGGCATCAGAGGTGGAAGCTCCAGTAAAGAACCGTTCCGCAAAGTCAGACTTGTGTTCATCATTAATCTAAATGTCTTATATTCTAAACTGGCTTCTTTAAAAAAAAAAAAAAAAGTATTATAGAAACATATGACTACCTTTGTTACTGCCGCTTTCAACATGTGCAATTATTCTGCATGCATTAGTAGTAGTCATGGGCCTCATTCATCCCGAGTCTCAGTCGACTCAACCTGACGTGTTTCTTCCGGCATGCCGAGCTGAAGCCGGAGCTGGGCCACGTCCTTTTGGCTACCTGGGTAAACTCAAATAAATGTCTCAAATCTCTTAAATTTCCTTTTATTGGTGCCAAATGAATAATTAACTCTTTCCAGGAAAGAAATTATAAAGAAACTATGATCCAAAACTCTCTTGATGCATTGAATAAAAAGTAAATGATTCTGGGAAAGGGAAAGAGCTGCTGTCCCTCAGACATGAAGAGTTACTGACTGCCCACCCCTGGTGGTGAAACAGGTCAGTGCAGAATAGTGTACAATTTAAAAAAGGCCTCGAGCTCACTAGTTGTTGCTTCTCCATCAGTGCGTACAGCCTGGATTATGGCCTCCACCTCCTCCCAGAGAGGATAACCCAAATATTATACATTTTGAGTAGTTTTGAACCTGTGATAATAAACTGAATTTGTATCTCACTTTTAAAATCAGAGAGAAATCTAAATAATTAATCTATTTACTTGTTTTTGTCAAAACAGCTCCAAAACTAAAGGAAATGTTTGATGAATAAATACATATCCTCTGATTTCATGTGTTTTCATGTTCCATCTTTAATCTTTAATGTTTCTGAGTACATGCAATTCACACACATGCCGTCCTCTTTGTTTACCTTTTTTTTTATCTTGAGCATAACTTGAAAATACTTTCAATAAGTCCTGCTGGAAAACTATGAATGTTATGTTGCTGAAAACTGCTGTAAAGTGATCAAACTGCTGTATTGATATTATTTCTCTCTGGTGTTGAACTGCAGCTTCAGCTCTCATTATTTTATTTGACTTCAGCTACAGAAGCTTTGATGAAAGAGTTAAACTGGATGAGCTCTTCAGTCTGAGTCATGTTTCTGATTATCATCTTTTGAATCAACTATTTTGTCATATTACATAAAAAAAACTATCAAGTCAACAATAGTTGTGTGGTGTTTCATAAACTGGTGTCTGCATTTTTTTATGATGAGATTATAATCTGCATATATACCATAACAACCTAAAGGGATATGAGACATTGTTAGTGTGAGAACGGATTTAATTCAGCATATTTGAAACTGAACAGAGAGACAGTTCAGTAGCTTTTTACTTTGTGAAAAATACCTTGGTTTCACTTTTATATTCCTTCTTTCATTTCTCGTTAATAAAGTAATACTATGAACCAGATTGTTTATGTGGTTAATAAAGTAATACTATGAACCAGGTTGTTTATGTTATTAAAGTACCGTAAACGTCGGGTTACAAGCCGCTCCTACGGCTGATCAGTGTCCCCGCTGTAGCAAGCTAGTAGCAATGCTAGCGCTGCCAGAAGCGCTGCTAGCTAGCGCTTCTGCTGCTACCGGCCACTGCTGCTGCTACTGCCCGCGTCCCCTCTGCCCGAGTCGGGTGTCGAGCCTGGTCCCGCTACCTTCAGTGGTTTTCGGGGAGCTAGCGGAAGTTAGCGGGGAAGTGACGGAGCGCTAGCAGGAGCCCCAGCTGGCTACAGCGGGGAGCTGTCGGGGACACTGACCGAAGGTAGTAGCGGCTCGTAACCCGACGTTTACGGTAATACTATGAGCCAGGTTGTTTATGTTAATAAAGTAATACTATGAACCGGGTTGTTTAAGTCGTCTGCATGACGCAACACTGTTATAAAAAGTGTTTTAACCATATGGTGAATAAGAAAACAGATCTAATATATAACTTGAGTTTAATCTGTGATCGTCTTCACTCTGGTATGAAACTCCAGCGATCAGTCCGATCAGCTGCAGCATCCAATCAAATCACTGATGAACACTGAGGGGGCGTGTCCCGCGTTAAAACTCTTCCTGGCAGCTCGCTCTCGTGGCTCCTCAATCATGGCAGAGCGAGAAATATGCATTTATACTGATCTCCTTTTTACATTAGTTGAAAAGCAGTTTATTTACAAAAAAAAAACAGTTTTAACCTCAACTTTTTCACCAGGTACTGCACATGTGGCTGAAAAGTGAGGGAGTCATCAATCAAAATACCCAGATATTTAACTTTCACTTCAAGAGTGACCAGGGATATTCTGTGGCCTACTCCAACAAGAAAACAACATAAGTGTTGTCTTATCTGTAAAGTTTCAGTAGCAGAAAGTAAACTTGCATACGTTTATTTATATGTAGATTTTAAAACATTACACAGAAAGTTTTTAATTAGTTTTAAATTTCCTCGATCACAGACACACAGTATGTTGTTATTGTTTTTAATAAAGATTCATCAGCTGTTCAAAAAACACTTTGCCCACCATCTCATTTACAAACAAATTACATTTGAAACATTTAACATGTTATTAAAATAAACACAAGAGAAAGAGACCAACGAAAACATACATCATTAATCTTTCACAACTGGAAGAAACTAATTATCTACTGTGTGAACTCTCATGTGTCTCTTCAGATTTCCCTGTTCTGTAAATCTTTTCCCACAAACATCACAACTGAATGGTTTCTCTCCTGTGTGGACTCTCATGTGTGTCTTCAGATGTCCCCGTCTTGAGAATCTTTCACCACAAACATCACAACTGAATGGTTTCTCTCCTGTGTGGCCTCTCATGTGTGTATTCAGACTTCCCTGTGCTGTAAATCTATTTCCACAAACATCACAACTGAATGGCTTCTCTCATGTGTGTCTTCAGATGTTCCTGTCTTGAGAATCTTTCCCCACAAACATCACAACTGAATGGTTTCTCTCCTGTGTGGACTCATGTGTGTCTTCAGATGTTCCCGTCTTGAGAATCTTTCCCCACAAACATCACAACTGAATGGTTTCTCTCCTGTGTGGATTCTCATGTGTATCTTCAGACTTCCCTGTACTGTAAATCTTTTCTCACAAACATCACAACTGAATGGCTTCTCTTCTGTGTGGATTCTCATGTGTATCTTCAGACTTCCCTGTTGTGTAAATCTATTTCCACAAACATCACAACTGAATGGCTTCTCTCCTGTGTGGACCCTCATGTGCATCTTCAAACTTCCCTTTCTGCACCAAACATTGTCCCTGTCTTCACATTCAGGTCCAGAATCTGACAAAGGTTCTTGCCAATCACCATTCATGACTTCAGTCTCAGAAGATTCTGAAGCCTTTTCATCATCACCATTTGGATGTGAATGACGATGTGGATTTAGGTTCCTGGCTGGTCCTGATCCCCCACAGTCCTCTCCATCAGTTTCTGTTTTTATCAGTGTCTCTGATCTGCCGGCTGGAGGCTCCGCCTCTCCGTTGTCCTCCATCTGGCTTTGATGAAGCCGTGAGGTCTGAGGTTTATCATCTTCACTCTTCACAGTAACAGCAGTGAATAGGAACGTGGTGATATCAGCCTCCTCCAGCACATTAAGCTGCTCTCCCTCTAGACGGGTCCAGAGATCCTCCTTTTCTTCTTTTATGTGGAGGGGCTCCGGCTCCTCCTGGTCCAGGTCCAGGCACTCAGGGGGGACATCTGCTTTAATCTCCAACAGCTGCTGGACATCTGCAGGGAGCACATTACGGACAACGGTGACTTCAGACTGATATCAGCTTTCATTAGTGGAGACATTCAAGGAATTTGACTAAATGTATATGTGTTGCTCTTATGTACAAACACAGAAATACAAATGTACAAACACAGAAATACATAATAACAATAACACAATTACATTTGTAAACAGCAGGACAGTAGTGCAGAGTGCAAAGGGCGAGGAATAAATATGGAATGTAAAAGATTGCTTTTATACGAGGTAGGTAGATATCACACACACGTCATACAACGATACTAATGTATAGATTGATACTGATGATATTAACACATTAAAGATCAGTAAGTATTTAAACTATGAAATATATTATACGCTTTTAAAAGATACATTTGCATGTTATTTCATTATAAAATGCACTTCTGAAAATGTTTGAGGCGAGAAAGCTGTTTGGTTAGAACGAAATGTTTTAGATTGAATAAAGAATCACGGCCAATAGTTCTCACAGGAGAGAAACCATTCAGTTGTGATGTTTGTGGGAAAAGATTTACACAACAGGGAAGTCTGAAGAAACACTTGAGACTCCACACAGGAGAGAAACCATTCAGTTGTGATGTTTGTGGGAATAGATTTACACAACAGGCACATCTGAATAGACACAAGAGAGAAACCATTCAGTTGTGATGTTTGTGGGAATAGATTTACACGACAGGGCAATCTGAAGACACACAAGAGAGTCCACACAGGAGAGAAACCATTCTGTTGTGATGTTTGTGGGAAAAGATTTACACAACAGGGACATCTGAAGAAACACAACAGAGTTCACACAGGAGAGAAACCATTCAGTTGTGATGTGTGTGGGAAAAGATTTACAGATAAGGGAAGTCTGAAGAGACACAAGAGAGTTCACACAGAAGATATTTAGTTTCTTCCGGTTGTGAGTATTATGTATTTCTAGTCCTGTAACAATCTAATGTAGTTTGTAAAAGTTGTGATGCTTATTGTGTAGTTTGGTGTCATTAGATAAACAACATACACTCCGATGTCAGCGTTGCCAGGTCATGTTGTTAAGTGTTCTGTTTTTACTACTAATTACTACCACTATCAATATATCTAACATTACAGTTCATAAATAATCTGGAAAGTAAACATATAAAAAATGTTCAATGATCACCACATGTGCTTTGAATTTAGATAACATGCCTGTTTGCATTAAAAAGCATAAAAAATTAGCTTGTTTATGAGAAAATGTTAACAGGGGATTATTCCCCTGGACTCCCCACATAACAAATCCCATTTCTAAAGTTGAGTTATGTACACTTAGATGCTGTGACTAAAAGGGCCATTGCATCAGATGTGGGAGCTTCAGTAAAGAACGGCTCTGCAATGTCAGGCCGTTGGTTGGTGGAAGCACCAGAAGAAGCACAAGATAAATGTTTTCCAAGGTTTGTTTATTGTTCTATTTGAATTACTTAATGTCCTAATTTTTCTATTTGAAATAAAGAAATTGGTTTTGAGATTTATATTCTGTATTCAATACATATTCTCAGGTTTGTATTCATTATTAATATCCTAAACGCCTTTTCTTCTAACCTGGCTGTAAAAGCGTGTTTTTTGCTTGCAATAAATGTATTATAGAAACATATGACTCTTTGTTTATTACTGCCGCTTTCAACATGTGCAAGTATTCTTCATGCATTAGTAGTAGTCATGTGTCCAGTTTTGGCAAGTCTATATTGTTGGACCAAACAAATGTAGTTATTTGGTAAGGACCTAGAGGTCAGAAACATGGTTGAATTATACCCACTTGTAGTATTGTGCCCACTATATGCTCCTGGATGGGCATGATGCTAGCTGGGGCATATATGGCATTTTGTTGGCATGATTGCGATTGAATGAGGGCATTGCCCTCTTTCATCCCGAATCAGAGCCGAGTCGGCATCCGGACTCGACTTTTTTCACCAAGGGCCACAAACAGAAAAATATACGATAGTCTGGGCCACTCAGGTGAAGTATATCGCAAAATGAGGTCAATTATATATATTTTAAATACATTATATATATATATATATATATATATATATATATATATATATATATATATATATATATATATATATATTAAATATTTAAAAAATCGTATCAGAGGAAATGTGGCCTTTTCCAAGCTCTGGTAGAAGTCTCGTAGGGAGAGAAGCTGATGCTGGTTCATCAGAGAATCATCACACTGCATCTCCATCAGTTCTAGTTCAGACTCTCTTCCACTTCTTCTGAATCCACCAGGAAGGGAGTCGAGAACAGCTGGATTTATTTCTCAATGGCAAAAAAATCTTGGAAGTGTTGACTGAGTTCTGTCATGAGATCTGATGACAGACACATATTTCCCCATTTTAGCAGGAAGGTTGACCTCTGGAAAAGCTAATTTGATTTCAGACAGCGTGGGGAAGTGCGCAGCATTGAAGTTACGAAGTTGTGTCTCAAAGATTCGGAGCTTCACACAGTATGCTTTCATGTGTGCGTGAGGCCGTGATACTACCTGCTCTTTGCCTTGCAGGCTCTTGTTCAGTTTGTTGAGATGATGATGAGATCAACTAGAAATGTGAAGTCTGCCAACCATAGATGGTCACTCAGCTCATGAAGAGGTCGGTCCTTCTCTTTCAAAAACTGGTCAATTTCTGACCTCAGGGAATAAAACCGCTGGAGCCGTGACTGAGCAGCGCACCTCAGAGTGAGAGAGGCTCTGTGTTATGAAGTCTGGTCTGAGATGTTTCCCGTGTCGCGCTGTGAGCTGAGCGACCTCGTAGCTGCTAGTGTGGCAATACATTGTGTTTTGTTTGGACAGCAACAATACGATTGTTGAGCTAGCAGGCTAGCTGCCATTTGCTTGATTTTCTCTAAATTATATTTTTAGTTCTGTAGTTGACCCGCAGGCCGTAGTTTGGACACCCCTGTCCTTAGACACCCCTGCTGTCTCTCAGACATGAAGAGTTACTGACTGCTGACCCCTGGTGGTGAGAATAGGTCAGTGCACCAGAGTGTAAAATATCAAATAAGGTCAGAACTCTTCTCCATCAGTGCGTACTGATAATATAAATCCTTATATTCTGCATATATTCTCCATTACTCTTCATGTCTATTAAAGTTCAGGTTAGCGAGGTCAGTATAACACAGCTATGGAGCTGGAGTTGGTTGTGTCTATGAAATGTCCAGTTCTCAAGGGAAGTTAGTCACACGCCTGCGCACTTCAACACCCACAACTGTTTATCAGTATATTGACATTATGGAAGCAGACTGGTCGTTGTGTTCCAGTCTTGTGAGAAAAGATGAGAACACGGGATTCTCCTCCTCTTGACAGGATAGAGCGAATCAGATGTTAGGACGAGGAGAGACGAACCTGTGACGATAAACTGTGTATGAAAGGCCCCACTTCCGTTGGTGGGGCAGTTGTTCTTTGCCCAACCTGCGTGTTGCTGTTCCACTCACTGCTTTTGCAATTGCAGCGCTCACTACTTGTGATCATGTGATCATTTAGTAAATAAATTTAGAGAACGAGAGAAGTTGTCGAACTGAGTTCTTCCGGAGGCTACACCAGGCATCCAATAATTGACACACGCTATCAGTACAGCCTGGATTATGGCCTCCACCTCCTCCACAGAGAGGATAACCAAAATATTATGTTGAATAGTTTTGAACCTCACACTGAATTTGTATCTCACTTTTAAAATCAGAGAGAAATCTGAATAAATAATCTATTTACTTGTTTTTGTCAAAACAGCTTCAAAAACCAAACGAATGTTTGATGAATAAATATCCTCTGATTTCATGTGTTTTCCTGTTCCATCTTTAATCTTTAATGTTTCTGAGTACATGTAATTCACCAGGCTGAACACACATGTGCCTTCCTCTTTGTTTACCTTTGTTTACGTCTCCATGCTTCCACTGGTTAACCCGTGTTTAACGACACGCAATGAATTGTTTGTAATTTCCTTGGGCCAAGTCTGCATCTAATGCTGACTTACGGAAAGGGTTCATAAATGTCTGCGAGAGACTCAAACACTCGACGGTTTGACAGCGGGACAGAACTAAACCTCCTGGGTGAGGAGATGAGATTGAGCCAACATGAAAACCAGCTGTGTGTCTCTCTCAACACGGTCTGTGGCAAGCAGACCCAAGCCTGTTGGTTCCTACTGTTTCATTTTAATAATAATCAGAAAGAATATGTTTAAATACATTATTTGCTGGGACATTAGTATATGGATTCTGTGAGAAAACTATGCTTAAAAGCGCTCCTATCGATTGCTATCACGTATTACAATATGTTTACATGTTGGAATGTCAAATCAAATAGAAAATTACTGAATGTATGACTTGACTGTGGAACAAAACAGAAACATCACGCCACCAGCAAATAAGATAACGACTGTAGGGAACCTGAACTCAGGGCTAAGGGTTCACTGCAAGAGATAACGAGCACACATTGCCTGAGGAATGTTGCAGCTGTGAGAATGAGTAACTCATCAAAACCCAACAGATAACGGGAACGACAAGGAGGAACAGAGCGAGGTCTCGTCCAATCTCTGGGCTGCACCTTGTGGTGACGTGTGAAAAATAGGTGGACTTTTCTAAGAATACAAGAACTGGGACTCACATCTACTGCTCATGCGTTGTGAGGAGATCCATTCTGCGGACTAGCTCGTCTCTAAGAGCCTCCTGAGTTTGTCTCCATGTCTAAAGCAGAAATGTTGAGACTGTTGGTGAAGCAGCGAGTCCACGCGGTCGTTGAAGAGTCTTTTGGGGAGTTGGACGGATTAATAGAAGATTATGAGGAGACAGTTTCTCGTCTAAGAGAACATGAGCTACACAGATCAGGTTTGTGCTTTTTCAGTCTTGTTCCTGGTCTTCGTACTTGTTTTACGGGTGCAGCATGGCAGCAGCTGGACACCTCGAGTTTGTCGTGGTCTATTTTCTCGCTTCTCGCACTCTTCACCACCGTGTCCGGGGATCCAGCACGTAGCCATGGCCCCATTGTTTACACGGATCCGCTGTTAGCAGCGCTGACTCGCCTTCAGAGGGCGGACAGAACAACGGAGAGCGGGAAGAGGAAGGGAGGAGGTCTGCAGTGTTTGTTGATGCTAGATGCTGTAACGCTGGACACGTCTGTTAAGGAACAGACCTGTACAACGGACATGGAGCTGCTAGCTGCATGAGGCTAAGCTACATACCAAGGGAAGTCTTGCATGTTATCGCGATAGGTGCGTATATCCCCTCTCTGGTGAGGCAACACCCCAAAGCCCTCCTCCTGCTCTCTGGTGACTTTAAGATAAAATAAGATAATCCTTTATTAGTCCCGCAGTGGGGAAATTGCAGGATTACAGCAGCCTTGCACACAATAGAGACACATAGTAAAAACAATCAAGTAATATAAATAAAATAACAATAAACAGTAGTAAAACAGTAGTAAAAAAACAGTAGTAAAAACAGTAAGAGTAGCAAAGTAGCAATTTTAAATTAAATATAGAGACGGAATAAGAGTATATGGAAGTACTTAAATGTATTTATATTGCACCAGGTGAGTGCAATTAAAGTGTCCACAGTGAATAAAGTGTCCAAGTGTCCAAAAGTGATTAAAGTGTTAGTGGTTTACTGAGAGCTCAGTGTGTTGTGCAGCCTGACAGCAGCAGGAAGAAAGGATTTGCGGTACCTCTCCCTCAGACATCGGGGATGAATCAGCCGGTGACTGAAGGAGCTGTGCAGCGCTGCCAGAGTGTCCTGCATGGGGTGGGAGGCGTGGTTCATCATGGATGAGAGCTTAGTCATCATCCTCCTGTCCCCCACCACCTCCACGGTATCCAGAGGACACCCCAGCCCGCTGCTGGCCTTCTTTACCAGCTTGTTTAGTCTCCTCCTGTCAGCTGCAGTGATGCTGCTGCTCCAGAAGACCACTCCATAGTAGATGGCTGATGCAACCACAGAGTCGAAGAAGGTCTTCAGGAGTGCTCCCTGCACCCCAAAATACCTCAGTCTCCTCAGCAGAAAGAGTCTGCTCTGTCCGCGGTCTCGCGGTATGACACTCTCTACGTTTCTAAAATATTCATAGAGTCACGATAATACATCGCAGAAATATAATTAAACAAACTTCCTTCTTCCGCTGCCTGAGCCCTGCGAAAATCCTACGAAATCCTTCTCTATGAACAACATTTGATTAAAAATCGAGATTCAATTTTTCAGCTTTAGAGTCATATTTTGTCTTTACACTGACAATGGTGCCTCATTATATAGAGCTGAGATTGTTCTGCAATTCATGATGTAAAACATGGGTATGTATCTTATATGCAAGTGCCTTAAAAGGTGAATTTAAGAAATTATGTCAAATCGAGAAAATCGACTGAAAATGACCTCAGTGTTCCAAGAGTTAAACAGTTAATATATTGTTCAATTTGAAGAATAAAAAATTGCGGCTCAGGCACCGGTATCGTTTTAAAAGTATCGTTTTAGCACCGGTATCGGAAAAACCCCAAACGATACCCATCCCTAATTATATATACTGAATTGTATTAATAAGATGTCCTTATTAGGTCAAAGTGTTGGACTAAATGTTAAATATTTAGTAGTAATGCGTGTTTGATACCTTCGTTTTTGCATTGAATCATACGGGGATGTTTGCTGAAATTGATGGCCCTCCCAAAAAAAAGAATCGACCAGCCGCCACTGTAAAATACATTTAAGAAAAGGCTGGTACATTATACATATTATGGTACACAAGTGTAATATATTATGAAATTAAATGTAGTAGTAGTAGCAAAACAATATTCAGTTTAGTGCAACAGTATTGCATATTGTAAGTATTAAATCTACAAAAAGACACACAATTTCATAACGTGTCAAAAAATACATTCAAACTAACATGCCAGGGGTGCCGAACGAGTGACGTTCCTCGTCGCTGTCCTGACACCTGACTGACGCCTGCCACAGACTCGCCGGAAGTCTCTAAGCGTCCGCCATTATAAGAGCTGTTCAAATTCTCTAAATGCAAAGGAAAGGAGCTTCAATGCTTCCTTTATTAGCTCCTTTAGCATAAGACATATCATTCAGCCATTCACGAGAACAAACTATCATGAAGACAAACGCAGATCATGTAAATAACCGTTAGCATAACTTGGAAATTAACTTTCAATAATCTGTTAAACCTGTTCGCAAACTATTCTTATGATCAGATGATGTTCTGCATCTCCTATTGATCGCTGGAGATTCATACCAGAGTGAAGACGATTACAGATTAAACTCAAGTTATATATTTGATTTGTTTTCTGATTCACCATCTAGTTAAAATATGTTCATTGTAGGTCTGAACAACAAAAGGACCGCAAAGAACTTTCTTCAATTATAAAAAGATTTATCTTTTCATGATCTGTTAATTCTCTCAATAACAAGCAAGAGCAGGAGAGACAAAACATTTTTGACATAACTGTGTTTCTATTAGTATAATTACAGTGATGGTTACTGTGTCTTTATTAGTATTAGTACAGTGATCATGTGTTCAGACAAACTCCATCAAACGTCTCTCCAGCTGTTAAAACCGACTGAAAGCTGATCCAGATGTGATCAGCTGATCCACCGTCATCAGAAACAGACGTCTCTTCATGTGACTCTTTCGAGAAAAGGACGTCTAATTTCTCTTCAAACAAATGTTCTTGTTTCCTCTCTCCTCACATGGTTTCCTTGCGTCTCTACATGCATCCCTGGTGGGCGGGACTAAGATGCAAGTTAGGGAAACAGGCGATGCAATATGGGTTCATCCCAAGTGTCTTGTTTTTCAATAGGCTCGTTCTAGACGAGCCAGTCCTGCGCTAGCTTGAGACCTTCTTGGACGCCAGCTTGCTGTTTGTTGAGCTTCTCAACTCGACAAACGTTGGATTAACTAGCACAATTCAAAATTATGATTTATGCCAGTGCCTTTTGCACTCTGCAATACTGTCCTGCTGTTTACAAATGTCATTGTTTTGAATTTCTGTGTTTGTACATCAAGTCAAACTACTTGAATGTCTCCACTAATGAAAGCTGATATCAGTCTGAAGTCAACGTTGTCCATAATGTGCTCCCTGCAGATATCCAGCAGCTGTTGGAAATTAAAGCAGAAGTCCCCCCTGAGTGCCTGGACCTGGATCAGGAAGACCCAGAGCCACTCCACATAAAAGAGGAAAAGGAGGATCTCTGGACCCGTCTAGAGGGAGAGCAGCTTAATGTGCTGGAGGAGGCCGATATCACCAACTTCCTATCTTCTGAGACTGAAGTCCGTTATGGTGATTGGCAACAACCTTTGTCAGATTCTGGACCTGAAAGTGAAGACGGGGACAATGTTTGGAAGGAGACCAGGGCACCTGAGTCTGCTGAACATGTCCTGAAATATAAGGAAGCCCTTGTAAGTCATGTGGGATGTGACACTGGCAACAAACCCTTCAGCTTCTTCAAGTGTAGTAAACGGTTTTCCTACAGGGGGTTTCTGCAGAGACACATGATGTGTAATTTTGGGAAAATGTACTCCAGCTGTTTGGATAGTAAGAAATGTTTTAAATTGAAGCAAAAGAACGAATCACAGCCAAGAGTTCTCACAAGAGAGAAACAATTCGATTGTGATGTTTGTGGGAAAAGATTCACAAGACAGGCACATCTGAAGACACACATGAGAGTCCACACAGGAGTGAAACCATTCAGTTGTGATGTTTGTGGGAATAGATTTACAGAACAGGCAAGTCTGAAGACACACAAGAGAATCCACACAGGAGAGAAACCTTTTGGTTGTGATGTTTGTGGGAAAAGATTTACAGTACAGGGAAGTCTGAAGACACACAAGAGAATCCACACAGGAGAGAAACCTTTTGGTTGTGATGTTTGTGGGAAAAGATTTACAGTACAGGGAAGTCTGAAGACACACATGAGGGTCCACACAGGAGATAAACCCTTCAGTTGTGATGTTTGTGGTAAAAGATTTACACAACAGGGACATCTGAATAGACACATGAGAGTCCACACAGGAGAAAAACCATTCAGTTGTGATGTTTGTGGGAAAAGATTTACACAACAGGGACATCTGAAGACACACATGAGAGTTCACACAGAAGAGAAACCATTCAGTTGTGATGTTTGTGGAAAACGATTTACAGAACAGGGAAGTCTGAAGAAACACAAGAGAGTCCACACAGGAGAGAAACCATTCAGTTGTGATGTTTGTGGGAAAAGATTTACACGACAGGGAAGTCTGAAGACACACATGAGTGTGCACACAGGAGAGAAACAATCCAGTTGTGATGTTTGTGGGGAAAGATTTACACGACAGGGAAGTCTGAAGACACACATGAGAGTACACACAGGAGAGAACCCATTCAGTTGTGATGTTTGTGGGAAAAGATTTACACAACAGGGACATCTGAAGACACACATGAGAGTTCACACAGGAGAGAAACCATTCAGTTGTGATGTGTGTGGGAAAAGATTTACAGATAAGGGAAATCTGAAGAGACACAAGAGAGTTCACACAGAAGATAGTTAGTTTCTTCCGGTTGTGAGTATTCTGTATTTCTAGTCCTGTAACAATCTAATGTAGTTTGTAAAAGTTGTGATGCTTATTGTGTATGTTTGGTGTCATTAGATAAACAACATACACTCCGATGTCAGTGTTGCCAGGTCATGTTGTTAAGTGTTCTGTTTTTACTACTAATTACTACCACTACCAATATATTTTACATTACAGTTCATAAATAATCTGGAAAGTAAACATATAAAAAAAATTCAATGATCACCACATGTGCTTTGAATTTAGATAACATGCCTGTTTGCATTAAAAAGCATACAAAATGAGCTTGTTTATGAGAAAATGTTGACAGGGGATTATTCCCCTGGACTCCCCACATAACAAAATCCCATTTCTAAAGTTGATTCATTTTTCACTTAGATGTGACTAAAATAGCCCGGGCCATGGCATCAGAGGTGGAAGCTTCAGTAAAGAACGGCTCCACAATGTCAGGCCGTTGGTTGGTGGAAGCACCAGAAGAAGCAAAAAACAAATGTTTTCCAAGCTGTGTTTATTGTTCTATTTGAATTACTTAATGTCCTAATTTTTCTATTTGAAATAAAGAAATTGGTTTTGAGATTTATATTCTGTATTCAATACATATTATCAGGTTTGTATTCATTATTAATATCCTAAAAGCCTTTTCTTCTAACCTGGCTGTAAAAGTGTGTTTTTTGCTTGCAATAAATGTATTATAGAAACATATGACTCTTTGTTTATTACTGCCGCTTTCAACATGTGCAAGTATTCTTCATGCATTAGTAGTAGTCACGGGTCCAGTTTTGGCAAGTCTATATTGTTGGACCAAACAAAAACTAGAGGTCAGGAACATGGGGGAATTATACCCACTTGTAGGAGTGTGCCCACTATATGCTCCTGGGTGGGCATGATGCTAGCTGGGGCAGATATGGGATTTTGTTGGCATGATGCGATTGAATGAGGGCATTGCCCTCTTTCATCCAAAGTCAGAGCCGAGTCTCAGCGGAGTCGGCATCCGAACTCGACCCGACGTGTCTTGTCCGGCATTGAATAAAAAGTAAACGTATTATTCTAAAGCAAGGGTGTCCAAACTTTTTTCACTAAGGGCCGCAAACAGAAAAATACACGAAAGTCTGGGCCACTCAGGTGAGGTATATCACAAAATGAATCAAATGTGGTAAATTATATATATATATATATATATATATATATATATATATATTCTTTTTAAAAATATATTATATATATATCATATAAAATATTTAAAAAATTGTATCAAAAAATTGTATCAAAGGAAATTTAGCCTTTTCCAAGTCTGGTAGGGAGAGAAGCTGATGCTGCTTCTTCAGAGAATCATCACACTGCAGCTCCATCAGTTCTAGTTCAGACTCTCTTCCACTTCTTCTGAATCCACCAGGAAGGGAGTCGAGAACAGCTGGATTTATTTCTCAATGGCAGAAAAATCTTGGAAGCGTTGCCTGAGTTCTGTCATGAGATGTGATGACAGACACATATTTCCTCATTTTAGCAGAAAGGTTGACCTCTGGAAAAGCTACTTTGATTTCAGACAGCGTGGGGAAGTGCGCAGCATTGAAGTTACATAGTTGTGTCTCAAAGAGACGGAGCTTCACACAGCATGCTTTCATGTGTGCGTGAAGCCGTGATACTGCTTTTTGCCTTGCAGGCTCTTGTTCAGTTTATTGAGAAAATTATATATATATATATATATATATATATATATATATATATATATATATATATATATATATATATATATACGTATATATATACGTATATATATATGCCATGAATAGCTGTGAGGACTTGATGGTGTAAATATGAATGGGACAGCACTTTGCTGCAACATATCCCGTGATTACATACAAAAGATTTGTGTACAATTGTGTATTTATTTTCTATTCAATACAATAATCCTCATTTGAGCTTTATGTTAAGATACAGTTAATTCATGGGGCTTTCATTTTGAAAGGGAAGACAGAAAGACAGACAGGTAGACAGACAGGAGGCGTTACAATGCCTTTGACTGAATATCTCCAAGTCATATGTGTGTTTTTCTACCAAACCATCTGTTAAACCCCAGATTTAGAGGCAAAAACATGCTCAAATCTCTAATATAGTACATTCACCAGAGAGGAAACGAGCAGCCGATCGCAATGGTATGCTTGATTATTTTTCTGGACTTAATGTGAGCGTCAGTGGAGCTGTTAGTCCTGATTCAAAGTGACATACACGCGCGCACACGCAAACGTGCACGTGACCGTATTAACACGCGCACGCACGGGCGTTCACGCGCACGCAACCGTATTAACACGCGCGGGCGTTCACGCGCACGTGCACGCGACCGTATTAACACGCGCACGCGCGGACGTTCACGCGCACCCCGCGCGGTTGTTCAGGCACGCGCACATAGACACACAGTCAGTTAACTTTGTCTAACACAAAGCTAACTTCATGCTTGCAATCAAATTCACTTCTCAGTCTCTCCACTATGTTCAAGTGACCGTAATTACACACAAGCGCACACACACACGCACGCACTTAGACACACACACAGTCAGGATGTCAGCTGACCAACTGACAGTTCCTCGTGCGTGCGTGTCAATGGTTGCCATGGTACCAGTCCTGATTGGCTAACTTGAAACAGCTGTGTCACTGTCAATGAGCAGAGGAGACTTGACTGGATTTAATGAGAAAACAACCTTTCAAACTATTGTATTTGACAGACAACCGTGAATCCCATCGCGAAAATAACGTCATCATGAGAAGCACAAGACTTCTGAGAATGTTTTCCGTCTACTTAAATATTTGTAAGGATTTAGAAATGAGAGCGTAACTTCAGTTTATAAAGTGCTCACGTTTGTGTCATGAGAGAAAATTGTGGTCCGATTTAACATGGAGGTTGATGGAGCAGTTGGCCGGACTTCATGTCGCTTTCAGGCTTGCTGACAGAAAAGTATAAGTTTGTTGGATTCCACGACGCATGTGTACCACAAGCACAATATTTCCTACGTTTTGATGTATAAATTATGCCTCAAAAGTAAATATTGTGGAGTGAATGGCAAAATACAAATACAAATACAGGGGTTAGTACAAAGCTCATTCTCACTCTAGCGATGACATCACCACTCTAACCTGCGCCATACACACCCATTGTAAACTCTGAAATGGTCCCAAAATCTTCCTAAACTTTAACAATAATTACATTAAAACTGTGCTAGCTATCAAAAATGCCCAATTGGGCAAAAACACTCCAGACTTTTGTCAACGTTTTAAACTTTAAATCATTTCGCTACGTTAAATTATGGTGAGTCACTGTGGGCAGAAAGATGAGTGTTTTTTTCGCTCTCTTCACTGCGAAACCCCATTCAAGTCAATGGGACAATTTCTCGCCGTTTTCCACGCTTTTCGGGAAAACGGACGGTCGAATCTAATCTATTCACTTGTTTTTGTCAAAACAGCTTCAAAAACTAAACGAAATTTTTGCTGAATCAATAAATAAATATCCTCTGATTTAATGTGTTTTCATGTTCCATCTTTAATCCTTAATGTTTCTGAGTACATGTAATTCACCAGGCTGAACACTGAAGAGTTTTAATAACTCAGTTTGTCAAAATTGGACTTGCACATCTATATATAGAAATGGTTTATGTGTACATTACAATGCATGAAATATGATAATTAATAAGGAGTATTATTATGAAGGATTTGTAATTGCATGCATATTAAGGTCACTGTTTTTTATTAATGTGTGAATGGAAGTTAGAAATATTGCATGCTGGAGCCAGTGAACTGTCACTTTAAGGAATTTTAGTTCTCTTGTTTACCTGAGGTGGCGGAGCTGAACATTGACTTTTGAGATGATAGAATCTACCCTTTTCTAGAGAAGAAGAAGAGCTCCGCCCCTGAAGCTGCGGGCCCAATGGGCAAGGTGTGAGAGTAGAACTAAACCAATGAAAGGGCCTTAAGCTATGTACATGTCTGATATAAACTAACGTGCAAGACTGGAAGGGGCTTTCTCTTGGACCACGGAGGCGGCAGGTAACTGGGGGACAGACTGTGAATCTGTGAGAAAGAGAGGGCCTCAATCGAGAATGCATAAGCTGTTTTTTGTGATCAACCTTTTATTAAATACCTTTTAATTATAACTCATCACATTCTGGACATTCACTCCCCATGACCACCCGGGATTTTAAGAATATTTCACAACACCCACGCGCCGTCCTCTTTGTTTACCTTTTTTACGTCTCCATGCTTCCACTGGTTAACCCGTGTTTAACGACACAGTGCAAGGAATTGTGGGTAATTCCCTTGGGCCAAGTCTGGATCAAATGCTGATTCACGGAAAGGGTTCACAAAGGACTCTGCGAGAGACTCAAACACTCGACGGTTTGACAGCGGGACAGAACTAAACCTCCTGAGTGAGGAGATGAGATTGGACCAACATGAAAACCAGCTGTGTGTCTCTCTTAACACGGTCTTACTTCCGGTCTGTGGCAAGCAGGCCCAAGCCCATTGGTTCCTACTGATTCATTTTAATAATAATCAGAAAGAATATGTTTAAATATATTATTTGCTGGGACATGAGTATATGGATTCGGTGAGAAAACTATGCTTAATTAAAAGCGCTCCTATCGATTGTTATTATGTATTACAATATGTTTACATGTTGGAATGTCAAATCAAATAGAAAACTACTGAATGTATGATGTGACTGTGGAACAAAGCAGAAACATCACGCCACCAGCAAATAAGATAAGGACTGTAGGGAACCTGAACTCAGGGCTAAGGGTTCACTGCAAGAGATAACGAGCACACATTGCCTGAGGAATGTTGCAGCTGCGAGAATGAGTAACTCATCAAAACCCAACAGATAACGGGAACGACAAGGAGGAACAGAGCGAGGTCTCGTCCAATCTCTGGGCTGCACCTTGTGGTGACGTGTGAAAAATAGGTGGACTTTTCTAAGAATACAAGAACTGGGACTCACATCTACCGCTCATGCTCACTTAGGTATTGATAAAAGAAAAAGAAACGCAGCTCCTCCTTGACTGAACTAAAATCCATACGATGATCATGAAACCGATTTACGGCAGCTGACCTGTCGTAACAACAATGGGTGTTCCCAGGAAATGTGGCTCCACCCACTCATCTTGGCAGCTTCTTCTTTTTTAAATTGTATTCTTTATTTAACAATTGATCCTTCAATGTGTGCAGCAAGATGCTGGAGATGTTCTACCAGTCGGTTGTGGCCAGCGCCCTGTACTTCTCCATCGTCTGCTGGGGGAGCAGCATTGGAGCCGGTGACACCAACAGACTTAACAAGATAGTTAAGAAAGCCGGCTCCATCATTGGCTGCAAGCAGGAGTTCCTGGAACAGGTGGTGGAGAGGAGGACGCTGAAGAAACTTTTGTCCATATTGGACAACCCGGACCACCCTCTCCACCACCTACTGCAGGGTCAGCGGAGCACTTTCTCCAGGAGATTCCTCACGCTCCGCTGCAACAAGGACAGATACAGGAGAACATTCCTGCCAACGGCATTACGGCTTTATAATAAATCATCCCCTTGCCAGATCCTCTGTCTAACAACATGTCTATATATATTTTTGCACAATATTTTTGCACATTTTTTTGCACAATCCCAGCTATTTCTATTTTATTTCTATTTTATTATTATTATTATTATTATTATTATTATTATTATTATTATTATTATTTTTATTATTATTATTATTGTATATATCTTTTATCTTTCGTCCTGCTGTTTTTGTTTATTTTGTTGTTGTAAGTTGCTGCTACCCCGACGCCAAATTTCCCCTCGGGGATTAATAAAGTATATATTCATTCATTCATTCATTCATAACGTATCAATAAGAGACGGAAAAATACATTTAAACTAACATGCCAGGGGTGTTGAACGAGTGACGTTCGCTCGCCGCTGTCCTGACACCTGACTGACGCCACAGACTCAACGCTGCCAGTAATCACACTCGCTGTCTCTCCTGTGGGGGACCAAAAGTGTGTGAATGATCTGAAATAGTTCTTAAACATATCTGATCCCAACTGCTGCAGCCCCCATCTTCTTCACCCCCTGTGGATTGCCCCTCCTCCTCCACATTCCTCATACACTGCACTCTATGACCATTCCTCTTCTATATATACACTTCAGACTTTAAACACTCTGCTAACTGCCACCTGCAAAAGTTCTCTCACTCTGCAATCGTCGGCTTTATTTCCGCCGGTGATGAAAGGGAGTACAGGGAACTGAACCAGGACTCTCTGGTAAAACCAAAGAGCTGCTGGTGGACTTCCGACGGGGTAAACGCTCTCCTCCAGAACCAGTGAACATCTAGGGAATGGACTTCGAGATTGCTGGGGTGTCCACTTGATAGGGTGGAGGTGCTGGGAGACAGGAGGAGGATGGCTAAGCTGTGAATCCTGTACATTTCCTGCAGCTTTCTGATTGACTTTTAAAGAGACCTGTGAACACACCGTTACAGTAGTCAAGTCTACTAAAGATAAACGCATGGACAAGTTTATCCAAATCCTGTTGAGACATAAGTCCTCTAACTCTTGATATATTCTTCAGGTGATAGTAGGCTGATTTTGTAATTGTCTTGATATGGCTGTTCAGGTTGAGGTCTGAATCCATAACTACACCTAGATTTCTGGCTTGGTTTGAGGTTTTTAACATCAGTGATTGAAGCTGAGCGCTGACTTTCAGTTGTTCATCCTTGGGACAAAAACTTTATTTAATTGAAGAAAATTCTGGCACATCCAGTTAATGATTTCTTCAATGCATTTAGCCAGCCCTTGTATGGGTCTATAGTCCCCTGGGGCCGGTATTTCAAAACTTGTAATCCAGATCAGAATGATCCGGATAACCAAATCCACCTGTCCTCAGCCATGGATCAACCTGATCCATCCCGGTATTTCAAAACTTTGCCGGATTGGATCAGAGTGATCCTGATACCGGCAGATTGGGATGTCCAAATCCGTCCCGCCCCCTGGATCACAGTTAGGAAACAGGAAATGGAGCGAACATTTTACCGAAAAAAGGAGAAGCTGGCACAACTATTGTCTCTAAATGTTAGTATAATCGTGGTCAGTGTTTATGCGTCCTAAGACTAGATGAAAGGCAATCATTATATTGAGTTAACAAATTACGTAAATCAGCACAAAGTTGAAAGAAGAGCTCGGCGAAGTCAAATAAAGCAGAGTTTGCGCTAATGCGAGCTAACACTGCTCCATTGACTTCTGTGTTAAGGAGCTAACAAGTTAGTAAATAGGCTAGCGTCTGTATGTCGCGGTCCCCAGTCCACATTTTAATGCATTTACTCGCAAGGCATTGTGTGTAGATTTTAAAATGTGTTGTACATATCTTCTTAGGAAACAGTTTTCCACAAAAGGGACTGCCCTAAAACCTTAATATTTGTTTTTCTTTACAGATGTTAGTGGAAAGAGAAGACAGCCATGCTCCAAATGGCATAACCTTTTGAGCTTTGTCTATGAAAATTAAGTGTGTGTGCTGAATGCATGTTAATAAATACATTTTCAAACAGCAGTGAAGCATAGCTATATCTTTATCAAACAAGGAACTTTGGGAGCAGTTACATTTAGGCTGTGCAAACCTTTACATGTAATCTCCATCAAATCCACATCTGAGGTGCGATCAGGGTAATCCTGATCCTGATGATGGGGGTAGAGACTCCTCCTCTCCGAAGGGACTATCAATCCTTGATAAGGGTGGAGACCAGTGTTCCCTCTAAGCTGCGTGCGTGCGCGGCCGCGCAGGCCAGTCGAAGTGGCCGCGCAATAGATTTTTCAGACTGCGCACATTTTTCAGACCGCGCAAACGATTTTTTTTCAGGGGTTAAAAATCTTTTTTGCGCCAGTGTTTCTGAGATAGGAGTGAGCCATCGCCACAATAGAAGATATTTGACGCGTCGAGTCTTCTTGGCCAATCAGCGTCCCATTTCTCGACATGCGCGCTCTGTACCTATGCTAGCACTCTGCCTCCATTAGCACCCCCCACCCCCGCTGTCCTCCTCCGGGCGCCAGGAGTGAAGCTCGCCTATAGCGCCACATGAGCTAGGACCGGCGCTGTTTAGGCTACTCTTGGCGGGCCCTGCTCCAGCAGTTATAGGCTACCATGGCGAAAAGAAAGGCAGAGCAGGTGCCACATAGCCAGATAGGCCTATCTCCCTCAATGACATTCAAATGTTGTTTTGTAGCCTAGTTTGTTGCAAACCACTCCAGTTATTAAATTGTTTATATAGGCTACCTTTAGGAAAAATGACACCATGTCAATTTAATAGGCCTATAATTATTGTTAAGCACTGCATTAGCATTTTTCTTTCAATGAAGTTCCACTTAAATGTTGTACTTGCTGAGAAATGACTGAACACCTTTGATACTTTTATTTTGTATATATATCATTATCAGTCAGTGAACCAGTCATAACCTCCCCTTATTGAAGATTGAAGTTCAACAAAGATCCTTTAAGTTCAACTAAACTGACTGGTAAAACACCATCATTAAAATGTTCCCAAAGTCCAGCCATTATAAAGGATATTGAATAAATACCAACCTTGTATACATATTGATGCATTTGCTGTCATCTCTTTGAATCCCCTATGGCTTATGCAGGCTTGTGGTCATTTTCGGCAGGTCGCGAATTGCTCACAGTGCTGAAATGTGCGCTCAAAAAAAAAAGAAAATTGCTCAGTGCTGAAAAAAATTAGAGGGAACATTGGTGGAGACTCCTCCTCTTGGCTCTCCTTTGGCATCCTTCCCATGAGGTCTCCACGGCGATGCTGTGTGGTTATCTTTTGTTTAGACTCTTCTTGTCTCCTGTCCTTGGCAGTGGGAACAGACAGTCATCGGTGAAAAAATACATGTTGCTGCCTGCCGAAGACCGACAACAGTAGTTTACGGCTATGCAGTATATGAACAATTCATACGGTATGGAAATTTGAAACCGGTGAATCGGTATACCGCAAAGCCCTACATGTAATTTGCTAGCTTTGAGTCAACGGAGTGGGGTGTGCTGTGTGGACCACATGGGGAGGACATCAACAGCATGACGGACTGCTTCACATACATCAATGTTTAAAAAAAAAAATCTGATTCATCGATTAATCGAAAAAATAATCAACCGATTAATCGATTCTTAAAATAATCGTTAGTTGCAGCCCTAATTATCTTATCTTTAAGTCACATCTTAGTTTGTTTTCAGGTAATTAATTGTAGTAGTCTGAGAAGTAAATGAGAGGAGCGGAAGCAGGAGGTGTTGACAAAAAACTCGAAAGGTTTTCAGCTGCCTTTTAAAGAATAATCAGGAAGTCACAGAAACAGTTACTTCCTGTTAGATCTGATCTGTAAGCTACTTGTATTTTGCAGAACTCATTCATGTTTTTGTAATTATATTCATGTAGAAATGCCTGTGTATGTGCTTTGTATGCTATCCTTTGTTCTTTTTGTCTTCCTGTGAAACACTTTGCTGCTCGCTTTTGAATTGTGTTATATAAATAAGCTTTATTATTAGGTTGTCATTGACCATGTATGCATGACGTCATAAAGTCAGGATCAAGTCGGACACAAATCTATTTCAATTTATCTTGTGTATCCCAAAATCACAAATGACAAATTTGCCGCAGACGGCTTTAAAATCTGTCCACATACGGCATCCGGACTTCGCATCAGAACAGGAAACCCCCTCTAAATACTAACTGATCTTTAATGTGTTAATATCATCAATATCAATCGAAACATTAGCATCCTTATATGAAGTTTGTGTGACATTCGCCTACCTCTTATAAAAACAATCTTTTACATTAATCAATACATATTTATTCCAGCGCCCTTTGCACTCCGCACTACTGTCCTGCTGTTTAGAAATGTCATTGTGTTATTAGTTTGTATTATGTTTTTCTGTGTTTGTACATGAAGAGCAACAAATATACATTTAGTCAAACTCCTTGAATGTCTCCGGTAATGAAAGCTGATAATAGTATGAAGTCATCGTTGTCCATAATGTGTTCCCCTGCAGATGTCCAGGAGCTGTTGGAGATTAAAGCAGGTGTCCCCCCTGAGTTCCTGCACCTGGACCAGGAGGACTCGGAGCCCCTCCACATAAAAGAGGAAAAGGAGGATCTATGGACCCGTCTAGAGAGAGAGCAGATTAATGTGCTGGAGGAGGCTGATATCAGCAAGTTCCTATCTTCTGAGAATGAAGTCATTAATTGTGATTGGCAAGAACCTTTGTCAGATTCTGGAACTGAAAGGGAAGACAAGGACAATGTTTGGAAGGAGACCAGGGCACCTGAGTCTGCTGCACATGCCCTGAAATATAAGGAAGACTTTGTAAGCCATGTGGGAGGTAACACAGGCAACAAATCCTTCAGCTTCTTCAAGTGTAGTAAACAGTTTTACTACAAGGGGTTTCTGCAGAGACACATGATGTGTCATTTTGGGAAAATGTCCTCCAGCTGTTTGGTTAGAAAGAAATGTTTTAGAGCGAAGCAAAAGAAAGAATCACAGCAAAGAGTTCTCACAAGAGAGAAAACATTCAGTTGTGATGTTTGTAGGAAAAGATTTACACAACAGGGAAATCTGAATACACACACGAGAGTCCACACAGGAGAGAAACCATTTGGTTGTAATGACTGTGGGAAAAGATTCAGAAGACAGGACCATCTGAATACACACATGAGAGTTCACACAGGAGAGAAACCATTTGGTTGTGATGACTGTGGGAAAAGATTCAGCAAACAGGACCATATGAAGACACACATGAAAGTCCACACAGGAGAGAAACCATTCAGTTGCCATGTTTGTGAGAAAAGATTCACACAACAGGGAAATCTGAAGACACACATGAGACTCCACACAGGAGAGAAACCATTTAGTTGTGATGTTTGTGGGAAAAGATTTACAGTACTGAGAAGTCTGAATACACACTTGAGAGTCCACACAGGAGAGAAAACATTTGGTTGTGATGACTGTGGGAAAAGATTCAGAAGACAGGACCATCTGAAGAGACACATGAAAGTCCACACAGGAGAGAAACCATTCAGTTGTGATGTTTGTGGGAATAGATTTACAGAACAGAATATTCTGAAGACACACAAGAGAATCCACACAGGAGAGAAGCCATTCAGTTGTGATGTTTGTGGGAATAGATTTACAGTACAGAGTAGTCTGACGAAACACATGATAATCCACACAGGAGAGAAACGATTCAGTTGTGATGTTTGTGGGAATAGATTTACAGAACAGGGAAGTCTGAAAAAACACATGAGAGTCCACACAGGAGAGAAACCATTCAGGTGTGATGACTAGTCATTCAAAGCACTTCATGATTATTGGGGTAAGTGCCACTGGACGATAGTCATTAAAGCAGGACAGAGTGGATTTCTTTGGCACAGGTATGATGGTGGTGGCCTTGAAGCATGATGGAACAACAGCTTGTCTCAGAGAAGTATTAAAGACATCTGTGAAGACCTCCTTAACTCACTGGACACTGTAGGTCATTTTCAGTCGATTTTCTCGATTTGACATAATTTTCTTAGATTCACCTTTTAAGGCACTTGCATATAAGATATATACCCATGTTTTACATCATAAATTGCAGAACAATCTCAGCTATCTATATAATGAGGCACCATTGTCATAAGGCAAAAGTGTAAAGAGAAAAACTTTATAATATGACACTAAAGCTGAAAAATGGAATCTCGATTTTTGGAAATTCTTCATATCGCTTGAAAAAACCTAACTTTACTCAGGTGGTGACTCTGTTTAGGTGATGGCAATTGGTTTACCAAAGGTTTTAGGTTCACACAAGCAGTGAAATATATGAATAAAATGTTAGATACATGTAAATAAATGTCTAAAACTAAAATTTGTATTATCGTTTTTTGAGTAGAAATATGGTCTTTCACACCTTTCACCAAAATGATAAAAATGGGACTGAGAAATGACTTCATAGTGCAGATAAAGCTTCATGATGTGTGTGCAAATGAAAAATGACCATCACAACAACAACAAAAATTTGAAATAAAAATATGTATTATAAAAAAAAAAAAAATATGTACAGAATATATATTCAAAAATATAAAACAGAACAAAGACTAGACCATTTACAATATACAAGTATATATGCTTCAATGGCATATGCTCATGCCATGGCATGCCATTCCCGGAAACAGTTTCTGTTCAGCTGCAGGCAGAGGGGAACGTTACACGCTTCGCACTTCCACGCCGTGTCTTTTCTCACTTTCTTTATGCTGCAAAGCTCGCAAACCCTGCGACCCGCCGTTGACTTTGTTTTGGCGCAGGCTGCAGCAGCAGCAGAGACAGGCACAGGAATATGACCTGCAGGTGCAGGTGCCGGGGCAGGAGCGGTGCGAAGCGGCTGTCCACAGAGATCAGCACTCAGCTTCTCCATGAAACCCTTGTGCGTCATGGGTTCTGTTCGCTGGGCCAGACAGAGTTCCTGGTGGATGATGTAGCTGTTGGTGGCTGCAACGTCCACAAAATGAAAAAAAAGTGTTCTGCACCTGGTGTCCGGGCTGGCTGGAATTTGATGACGGGGGGAGCAGTGTCCGGGTCTTCATCCGTCCTCCAGGACAGCGTAGGTGCAGTTGGTGCACGTGCTGCTGTCTTTCTTGATCTGGCCTGAGGTGAAAGCAGTCGCCGGGCAGCACGCGCCCTGTTTGCCGGCGATGGTGTTTTTAGTCGTCGGTCAACGGGCTGCCTCTTTGCTGGTCGTGGTAGTCGCCGTCCAACACGCTGCCTCTTTGCTGGCCAGGCTGGTCAGGGCGGCTGGTGCTCCTCTCTGTAAAATAAATCAATACTAGTCAGTTGAAAGAATTAGTAATTTCAGCATAGTGCTCCGCATTGGATGTATAAATATTACACAGATCATAACTGTGGTAGTAACGTGAAGCAGAGTGTTGTACAAAGCAGACTGTGTATAAATATTACACAGATCATAACTGTGGTAGTAACGTGAACAGAGTGTTGTACAAAGCAGACTGTGTATAAACATTACTCAGATCATGACTGTATAACGTGAACAGCAGTGTGCACCACGTGGCGGGCTCTCGTGCTCTCCTGCACAGTGTACACATTACTAGTTTGCACCATGCAGTCTTACAGACACGTAACAAAGTTTAGTAACTACACTTACCCATCTTCCTCAGAAGAACTAAAGCCTTCGAGCTCTGACGACGACGCGATTTCGTCCTCCTCCTCGCTGCTCTCCAGAATCATCCGTTTTGCTTCCTTCGTGTTGAATCTCTTTGTCGTCATGATGTTGATTTTCTCTGACTGAAAACTATAGCGTGTGTACATGCTCAAGTGGGTTGTCCTTTTGAGATTTTCCTGAGTGTACATTGGTTGTTTAGTTCACAAAATGGCGACGTGACATGACTCAACAAATCACAGAGAAGGATTTTCGGGGTTTTTTCCCCAGCGTCAGATGACACACTGCTGCCCTTTTCGCTTGCTTGGTTAAAATGATGCTGGGCTCTGCCTGGGCAGGCACCCGGAAGCAGGAAGCCGTCTCTTTCCGCCAGACGTAAAATTATATTTCTGCGATGTATTATCGGGGTGCTGTGAATATTTTAGAAACTTAGAGAAACGTTTCAAGTGTCACCACGCGAAACCGCGGGCTCAGTGGACGAAGGGTTAAGCTCCTCTGTGGAGTCCTTCAACACACGACCAGGGATCTGTGGCGGGGGTTTATAGTCTGTGATGGTCTGAATGCCCTGCCACAGGCTCCGTGTGTCTCTGCTGTCTTTAAAGTGACAGGTTATCTTGTTCGTGTAATCCTGTTTTGCTTTCCTGAGGCCGTGGGACAGGTTGGCTCTCGCTCTTCTCAGGCTCGTTTCATCACCGGCTCTGAAGGCCTTGTTTCTGGCCCTCAGCAGCCGATGGACTTCCCCTGTCAGCCACGGCTTCTGGTTAGCCCGAGTGGTGATGGTTTTCGAATGGGTCACGTCATCAATGCACTTACTAATGTAAGAAGTAACAGTGTCTGTGTACTCCCCAATGTCTGTGTGGTTGTTGTATGTGGCTGCCTGCTTAAACATTCCCCAGTCTGTTGAGTCAAAGCAGTCTTGGTGTGGCCAGCGGAGGAGGCCCCCTCTGGCCACACCTGGACCCGCTTCAGAACCGGTCTGGAGACTTTCACTCTGGGTCTGAATGCTGGCATTAGCATGACGGTGATGTGGTCAGAGAGTCCTATGTGGGGGAAGCCTTGTACGCTCCTTTGCAAGTAGTGTAGACCTTGTTGGGAAATCAACATGCTGATGTAGTTTGGGAAGGACAGTCTTAAGGTTAGCATGGTTGAAATCTCCAGCAAAGATGGTGAAGCCGTCTGGGTGAGCCGTCTGTTGTTCTCTGATGGCCTGGTACAGTTCACAAAGTGACGCATTTCTGTCACTGTTGTCGGGGATGAGGGATGTAAACAGCGACTAGCAGAATCTCCGTAAATTCCCTCGGCAGATAAAAAGGACGGCACCGTATGATCATAAACTCCGTCGGTGTTGACCAGTGTTTATGTACCACAACAGCGTCCCGACACCATGCATCCCGGATGTGAACACATACCCCGCCGCCGCGAGTCTTTCCTCCTTCAGCAAGGGCTCTGTCCGCTCGGTAGCATGTTAGCTGCTCCAGTTGCACAGCGGAGTCAGGGATGTTGTCGTTTAGCCATGTTTCCATGAAAAGAAGCACACAGCAGTTCCTCAGGTCTCGCAGGAGTTTTATGTGATCCATTGTATTGTCCAAGGATCGCACATTAACCATGATGATGGATGGTATGGCTGGACGAGTTGGACTAGGCGCTAGCCTAACTCAGATACCTCCGCGCTTTCCCCTCTTCTGCTTCCTCTCACACTGATGTTGTAATCCGAGCTCCTTGATTGTTTCTGCTTGTGCAGTGTCCAGAGTGTTGTGTAGCTTGGTCCTGCTGATGATTAACAGAACCTGGCAACTGTACTTGTATTCTGACGTAGACAGACAAGATGAAGACGTACAACTTTCGTACAAACATTTAGTAACAGAACAAAACACCACATGGTCAGGACAGAGAGGGGTCGCTGAGTCCAAAATGACATCAGTGCAATGACACAGTTGACTTCATAAATTATCTCTCCTCGTCCCTACATTTATATTTTGTGTGTCATTCATTTTCAAAGAAATAACCAAACTGATGGCATTATCAATATTATTTAAATGTCCTAAGTAAAAAGTCCTGCCTTTAAAATATAACTCAACTAAAAGTACAAAAGAATTAGCATCAACATAAACTAAAAGTAAAAAAGTAAAGGTACTCATCATACAGAATGGCCCACATCAGAATATTATTGAATTATAATTATTGGTGGATTATTGAGTTCATCACTTGAATGTTACGACTGGTAAAGGTGGAGCTCCTTTTAATGACTCCATTTACTGCTGGGTAGATTTATCTATAATCATACATCAATGTATTAGTTGATTATATTTTGTAATATTAACTGAATCTGCGAATCTATAATGTACAATAAAATATAATTACTAGTAAAGTACAAATAGTGCAAAATTGTAGCCGACTTAAATACTGTACTTGAGTAAATGTGCTTAGTTATGTCCAATTAATTTAATAAATGTTTTCAAACTCTACTCATTAAAGTTAAGTGTTCTGTTTTTACTCAATACGTATAATTACTACCACTAACAATATCTTTAACATCACAGATCATAAATAATCTGGAACGTAAACAACATTTGTTGTTTTTTAACATTGTTCAATGATAACCACATGCGCTTTGAATTTAGAAAAGATGCCAGTTTGCATTAAAAAGCATAACAAATGAGCTTGTTTATGAGAACATGTTGACCTGGGATTATCCCCCTGGACTTCCCACATAACAAATCCCATTTTTAAACTTGATTTATTTACACTTAGATGCTGTGACTAAAAGAGGCCATGGCATCAGAGGTGGAAGCTTCAGTAAAGAACGGCTCCGCAATGTCAGACTTGTGTTTGTTTTTTACAATAGATGTAATAGAAACATATGACTACTTTTATTACTTTTATTAATCTCTTTAATTTAATTTCCTTTCATTGGCGCTGATAGCGTGTGTCAATTTGGATGCCTGGAAGAACTCAGTTCAACAACTTCTCTCGTTCTCTAAATTTATTTACTAAATGATCACACGCAAAGTAGTAAGCGCTGCAATTGCAAAAGCAGTGAGTGGTACAGCAACACGCAGGTTGGGCAAAGAACAACTGCCCCACCACGGAAGTGGGGCCTTTCATACACAGTTTATCGTCACAGGTTCGTCTCGCCTCGTCCTAACATCTGATTCGTTCTATCCTGTCAAGAGGAGGAGAATCCCGTGTTCTCATCTTTTCTCACAAGACTGGAACACAACGACCAGTCTGCTTCCATAATGTCAATATACTGATAAACAGTTGTGGTGTTGAAGTGCGCAGGCGTGTGACTAACTTCCCTTGAGAACTGGACATTTCATAGACACAACAGCTGCATAGCTGTGTTATACTGACCTCGCTAGCCTGAACTTTAATAGACATGAAGAGTAATGCAATGAAGAATATCTACAGAATATAATGATTTATATTATCAGCGCCAAATTAATAATGAACTCTTTCCAGGAAAGAAATAAGGAAATTATGATCCAACACTCTCTTCATTGAATAAAAAGTAAATGATTCTGGTAAAGGGAAAGAGCTGCTGTCCCTCATACATGAAGAGTTACTGACTGCTGACCCCTGCTGGTGAAAACAGGTCAGTGTACAAGAGTGTACAATTTAAAAAAAGGCCCAGAGCTCAGTAGTTGATGTTTCTCCATCAGTAGTACAGCCTGGATTATGGCTTCCACCTCCTCCTCAGAGAGGAAAACCCAAATATGTTGAATAGTAATGAACCTGTAATAATAAACTGAATTTGTATCACACTTTTAAAATCAGAGAGAAATCTAAATAAATAATATATTTACTTTTTCAGGAAAGAAATCATCAGGAATCTATGAGCTGAAACTCTTTTGGTCACAACACAGGGCTCCAGATTGCGACCAAATGGTCGCATTTTGCGCCTAAAATTAGAGACAGTGCGACTACATTTTTCATCTACTTGCGCATGCGAGACCAGTAATTTTTTATTTATTTTTTATTAAATATTTTTGTTGCTGACAAACTTGTTCTACACTTCAGCCCACTATAGTTAGCGGCAGGCACGTGCACAGATAGACCCCTCGTGGTGCTCAAGCACCTGCCCTTCTGCCCTGAATGAGAAAAGTGCCCCTTCTGCTGGAGACCCATTTTTTTCTTCATTCATCAGTATTTAAGAATAAATATTACTCTCTCTGTCATCAATTCCCCCAAATGTGTTTTTATATCTGACGGGGCATTTATTTGAGTTCTTGTGAGAATTTCGCCCCGACATGCTCCGTGGCGCTCACGAGCCCCTCCTCCTCCTCCTCCTCCTCCTCCCCCTCCCCCTCCACGTAGTGCTCATGCAGCGCTGAGCGCCAGGCCAGACGGGTGCAGCTACTTCTTCTCTGACCCGCAGCATCAGACAAACGGGTAGTGACGGTATTGTGAAATCCCCCGACGTTGTTTGGTGATAAATTAACCACAACATTAACGCTGCTGAAAACATTATGTCGCAACTGGTCCGACGTGTTTATAAATGTCACGAGAATTCACAGCTAGAAAAAAATTACAAAAATGTGATTAACTTGGCATTCATCCTCTGCATGGAAATCACCACCCCAGTATTTGAAGTCACTGCTCTTCATCAAACGCTCTGCAGGAAGAAAGCCTGGACCGCTCCACAGCCTCAAGCTAACTGATGGTGTAATTCACACAATAAGCATTGAGGTCTGAGGAGAAGTTCAGGAGATATTTAAGGTGCTCAGAGAAGCAGAGGCTCAACATTCCTTTACCTACTGTTGTGCCTGGTCAGGAGAGGACACGGAAAGTTGCCTGGTCATTTATTTATTCAATTTGCTAATTTGAGTTAGTTTGTTAACAAAAATAAATATATAAGTTGAAAATATCCTACTGTTTTGGTGTCAGAGTAGCAGCAATCTTACAGACAAAAAATAAAATATAAGAACAACAGTGATGAAGGACATATACAATAATAACAAATTAAAATAGCTGGGATGAAAGATATGTATTCATTTAGGAAATGTAATTAAACTTAAACACTAGAAGTGCAAAAATGCAAAGTATGTATGTGTATATGAAGTGTGTGAAGTGTAAATAACAAACAATAGGGAAGTGCAAATGCAAAGTATGTATGTGTGAGTGTGTGAAGTGTAGATAAACATCAATGTGTAAGTGATTAATCAGTCTACAGAGGATTGGCAAGAGGTGACTTATTGTAAAGTCTAATTGCCGTAGGCAGGAATGTTCTCCTGTAGCGGTCCTTGTTGCAGCGGAGCGTGAGGAATCTCCTCGAGAAAGTGCTCCGCTGACCCTGCAGTAGGTGGTGGAGAGGGTGGTCCTGGTTGTCCAATATGGACACAAGTTTCTTCAGCGTCCTCCTCTCCACCACCTGTTCCAGAAACTCCTGCTTGCAGCCGATGATGGAGCCGGCCTTCTTAGCCAGTTTGTTAAGTCTGTTAAGTCGGCTCCAATGCTGCTCCCCCAGCAGACGATGGAGAAGTACAGGGCGCTGGCCACAACCGACTGGTAGTTGAGCTTCTCAACTCAACAAGCGTTGGAGCAACTAGCACTATTCAAAATTATGATTGGATTTCTCACCTCAAACATTCTCAGAAGTGAATTTAATGATGAAATGACATGCAGATCTTTAAAAGCGTATAATATACTTCATATTTAAATAATTACTGATCTTTAATGTGTTAATATCAACTAAACATTAGTATCATTGTGTAAAGTGTGTGTGACATCGGCCTTCCTCGTTTGATAGCAATCTTTTACATTACACATTCCATATTTATTCCAGCGCCCGTTGCACTACACACTACTGTCCTGCTGTTTACAAATGTCATTGTGTAATTGTTTTGTATTTCTGTGTTTGTACATGAAGAGCGACAAACATACATTTATACTAATCTCTTTTTTACATTAGTTGAAAAGCACAATTTATTTAGAAAATAAAAACCCAGTTTTAACCTCAACTTTTTCACCAGGTACTGCACATGTGGCTAAAAAGTGAGGGAGTCATCAATCAAAATATCCAGATAAGTGTCAACAACCTCTATTTCACTTCCTTCAAGAGTGACATGGAATATTCTGTGGCCTACTCCGACAGTTTGAAAACAACATAAGTGTTGCCTTATCAGTAAAGTTTCAGTAACACAAAATAAACTTGCAAAAGTTTATTTGTAGAATTTAAAACATTACACGGAAAATTTGTTTAAAAAAACAGATAGAGTTTTTAGTTAGTTTCCTCCATCACAGACACACAGTATGTTGTCATTGTTTTTAATAAAGATTCATCAGCTTTGCCATCCATCTCATTTACAAACAAATTACATTTTAAACATTTAACATGTTTTTAAAATAAACACAAGAGAAAGAGACCAACGAAAACATACATCATTAATCTTTTACAACTGGAAGAAACTAATTATCTCCTGTGTGGACTCTCATGTGCCTCTTCAGATTTCTCTGTTCTGTAAATCTTTTCCCACAAACATCACAACTGAATGTGTTCTCTCCTGTGTGGATTCTCATGTGTTTTTTCAGACTTCCCTGTTCTGTAAATCTATTCCCACAAACATCACACCTGAATGGTTTCTCTCCTGTGTGGACTCTCATGTGTTTTTTCAGACTTCCCTGTTCTGTAAATCTTTTCCCACAAACATCACAACTGAATCGTTTCTCTCCTGTGTGGACTGTCATGTGATTCGTCAGATTTCCCGGTATTGTGAATCTTTTCCCACAAACAACACAACTGAATCGTTTCTCTCCTGTGTGGACTGTCATGTGTCTCTTCAGATTTCCCGGTATTGTGAATCTTTTCCCACAAACATCACAACTGAATGGCTTCTCTCCTGTGTGGACTCTCATATGTGGTGTCAGACTTCTCTGTCGTGTAAATCTATTTCCACAAACATCACAACTGAATGGCTTCTCTCCTGTGTGGACCCTCATGTGCATCTTCAAACTTCCCTTTCTGCACCAAATATTGTCCCCGTCTTCACTTTCAGGTCCAGAATCTGACAAAGGTTCTTGCCAATCACCATTCATGACTTCAGTCTCAGAAGATTCTGAAGCCTTTTCATCATCAGCATTTGGATGTGAATTACGATGTGGATTTAGGTTTCTGGCTGGTCCTGATCCCCCACAGTCCTCTCCATCAGTTTCTGTTTTTATAGGTGTCTCTGACCTGCTGGCTGGAGGCTCCGCCTCTCTGTGGTCCTCCGTCTGGCTTTGATGAAGCCGTGAGGTCTGAGGTTCGTCATCTTCACTCTTCACAGTAACAGCAGTGACTAGGAACTTGGTGATATCAGCCTCCTCCAGCACATTAAGCTGCTCTCCCTCTAGACGGGTCCAGAGATCCTCATTATCCTCCTTTATGTGGAGGGGCTCCGTTTCCTCTTTTATGTGGAGGGGCTCCGGGTCCTCCTGGTCCAGGTCCAGGCACTCAGGGGGGACATCTGCTTTAATCTCCAACAGCTGCTGGATATCTGCAGGGAACACATTATGGACAACGGTGACTTCAGACTGATATCAGCTTTCATTAGCGGAGACATTCAAGGAATTTGACTAGGTGTATATGTGGGCGGCTGTAGCTCAGGGGGATGAGTGGTCGTCCCACAACCACAAGGTAGCCGGTTCGATCCCCAGTCCCCCCCATAGCTCACATGTCGAAGTGTCCCTGAGCACAGGGACACTTCGTTGCTGTGTCTGCGGTGTATAGAGCAAAAATGTAAGTCGCTTTGGATAAAAGCGTCAGCTAAATGAAACGTAATGTGTTGCTCTTAATGTACAAATACATAATACAAAACAATGATATTTGTAAACAGCAGGATAGTGCAGAGTGCAAAGGGCGCTGGAATAAATATGGAATGTAAAAGATTGATTTTACACGTGGTAGGTGGATGTCACACAGTTCATACAACGATTCTAATGTTTAGATTGATACTGATGATATCAACACATTAAAGATCAGTAAGTATTTAAACTATGGAATATATTATACACTTTTAAAGATACATTTGCATGTTATTTTGTCAATAAATTCAGTTCTGAGAATGTTTGATGTGAGAAATCATAATTTTGAATAGTAATAGTGCTCAACGTTTGTTGAGTTGAGAAGTTCAACAAACAGCAAGCTGGCGTCTGAGGTCTCAAGCTAGCGCAGGATTGGCTGATCTCCAACAATTCTTTTGAAAAATAAGAGACTTGGGATGTACCCATAATGCATCCCTGATTCCCTCACTTGCGTCTTTTCCTTGTGTCTTAGTCCCTCCCAAAAGAGATGCATGGAGAGATGCGAGGAAACCATGTGAGGAGAGAGGACACAAGGAAATGTTTTAACCTCTTAATGTTCCTGTAAAATTCACAAAAAACACCTATCCAGGTATACACAAAGTAAATTGAAAGCCGTCGTAGATCCAGTTGGAGTAAATAAATGTATGGGTTTTGTCTCTTTTGAAATGTAACACTGAAGTTCTTCCCCCAACAGTCAGAACCACTTTAAGTGCTACTGGCATTGAGTAATATAAGTTGGAACACATAAGTAGAAGGTTTTCTGCAGGTGATTATAGCTGGGACTTATGAGCTGGAAAACACAATGGGACCATAGCATAAAGCCTTACCTAGTCCAAGTAAACATGTGATTATCACAGAAAATGAAGATTTTACACACGTTTTACTAAGGTTATATCTAGGCGTTTTCCAATATAGGCCATATGGAGACCCCAGAGGACCCTAAGTACCCAAAAGTCACATATGCTAAAAAGACTACTATTCTTGAGCATAGTCTTCTTTTTAGGCTCTAATGAAAGGTGACATTGAGAGGTATCCTATCCCATATACAGATTCACTATGGCTGACAGATTCTGAAGCATAAACACATTATAGTGTTTTTTCCCCTAATTGAAATTAAATTGTGTGCATATAAGAGTGTTATAAACACATAAAGTGTTTGTGGAAAATCAGTAAAAAAATAACACAAAGCAAACTATTTACATTTATACTAATAACACACAGCAAACTATTTACATGTGTAAATCTGGTTTTGCAATGTGACAGCTTGTCATGTGCATGAAAGTTTGTATTACAGATTTTTTGATGTTTTTTTTTTGTGTACATGGGTAATAATGAAGTGCTCAGTGCAGAATCTTGGACAGTGTGCATGGCTATTACATGTTATTAGCTGTGTGCCATGCATTGTAGCAGTCACGATCTGGGACCAGACACAAGGCCACATCGCAAGAGGATCACTTTAGTGGCGTTTTTTTGATGGCACTGCCTGCATTTCAGCCGACCAACAGTGCTGTGCCCACTGATGTACACCGGCTTGTGATGTACCCCGTGTGGAGCAGGAGGTGATACAGGTCTGGCTGTGGAGGGAGATCCCACCTCTGCCAGCTGCTCAGAGAGGGTCTCACAGAAGTCCTTCTGGCTCATTGGAATGTCTCCTTTGCCTTTGGCCAGGTCTTTGTGCAGCAGGAAGGCATTCACAATAGCATTGTCCAGGATGTATACCATCTCAAGTGGGAGCTGAACATCAGCTCCATCACCAAGAAGGCCCAGCAGAGGATGTTCTTCCTGAGGCAGCTGAAGAAATTCAACCTGCCGAAGAAAATGATGGTGCAATTCTACACTGCCATCGTTGAGTCCATCCTCTGCTCCTCCATCACCGTCTGGCACACCGCAGCCACTGCCAAGGACAAGGCCAGGCTGCGGCGCATCATCCACTCTGCTGAGAGGGTGATTGGCTGTAATCTGCCATCCCTCCAAGACTTGTTCGCCTCCAGGACTCTGAGGCGAGCTAGAAAGATCGTAGCTGACCCCTCTCACCCTGGACATATCCTGTTGGAGTCCCTCCCCTCTGGCAGGAGGCTGAGGTCCATCAGGACCAAGACCTCACGCCACACAAACAGTTTCTTCCCGTCGGCAGTCGGGCTCATCAACAGAGCCCGGGTCCCCCACTGACTGACTCTGTCACCCCAGGACTATTTTAATTTTTTATTTTAATTTTTCTCTTCTTTCTTTCTCCTTACCGGTCACTCCTCTGCACCCTTCATATGGAAAAACTCATCCCACTTAACATACACTTTTAACTTAAACACTCGTCACTTTAACATACACTTTAACTTAAACACACATGTCACTTTAACGTACACTCACATTAACGTATCTGTTGTCTGAGCACTTTATCTTATCTTACACTTATTTAATACCCATTGCACTGTTGTTGTCGTTGATTGTTGATTGTTGTTTGTCTCGTCTAACGTCCCATGTCCAATGTATGCACCTTCCGCCTCGAAAAATTCCTCGTTTGTGAAAACATTCCTGGCAATAAATAGTTTCTGATTATAATACCCGATCAGGGCGTCGGATAGGTCCACTCCACCCATGCACCTGGATGGACAGAAGTACACAACATTGAGAAAAATATACCAAAACATAAATATATCAAACACACAACTTATTACATTTCGAAAGGACATAAAACATAGTTGAATATATAGTACATACCGGTTGTACTCCTTCACCGCTGGTGTAACTGGGATGTCCCTCACTGCCCAGTGCCCATCTGCATCTTTGAGACGCCTTTGTACGGCCTCCTCCGCATGGGCTGTGTGGAGGGTTGAACACATGAAGACGTCCCTCGTGTCTCGCCACTGGACAAAGAGGACGGAGTCCTTCCGGATCCAGCGAAAGCTGCCACGGGCTGAGTTTGAGACGAGACTGTTTACTTTTGTTTTAGGGTTCCAATTCTGTTTGTGCGGTCCTCTGCGGTGCCCAGATCCTCTTTTGAAGGAGGTCAGTGAAAAGGATTGGACTTGTTGAAATTGTCCACATATAGCTTGTAGCCAGTGCCCAGCCTGCTTTGGAGGCAACCATTCTCTCATCGATGGAAATCTCTTGGCTGGGGCGATAGTTCCTTTTACAGGCTTCCCTCATCTCCTCGTAGAGAGGTTTTATTTTGCCGAGTCGATCAAAGGCTGGTGTGCCTCTCTTCTGTTCATTTGCAGCATCCATCTCCAAGCTGCTGAGGTGAAGTGTCCGGCTGATCCTGAGGAACTTCTTCTTTCCAGTCATTACCTTTTTTTGGGAAAGGCAAGCCGTACAGGTTCCCCCCTCTCCAGTAATCTGTGAATGCAGGCACTTTCACCACACCAAAGTAGACCACCAAGGACATGAATGAATACATGTCCTCTAATGTCATAGCAATCCAGGGTTGGAGGGTGTTTGGCCCAAACTCATTTTGTGTTTTCAATTATTGTTTTTAAAATGGATGTTGTGAAAAACAGCTGGAACAGCTGCAGGGCTGTGTATGTAGCTGTACAAATCAGCTGTGGTCCTGGTGCACGGTTGGGTCTGAAGGGTCTGAAGGTGGGCCGTGGTGGTGTAATGTCTGGAACATCTATCGTTCCATCCTTCTGACATCTGACTCTCGTTAGCTAATGGAGGCTGTGAAGACGACATGTTGCTCCTATTGGCTCAAGTTGGGTGTCAATCAATGTTTTACCTGTTAAAGAGCGCTAGTTGTGGGTTATTAATTGTTGTTATAAAGTTATAACCGAAAGACAAGCAGCTCCGCCTGCTGCGCCCTCAGCAGTGAACAATACATGTTGCTGCCTGCCTAAGAGCGACAACAGTTGCTACGGCTATATGACGGTATATGAAAAATTCATACCGTATGGAAATTTGAACCGGTAAAAAGATGGATATAAAGATTTGTCAAACCGCCCATAAGAACTAGCACTTGACTTTGTCGTTTAAAATGTACTTGCCGAGTGAAATTACTCACTTCTACAGTAGCAGGTGGATAACTAAATCAATAGGTATATTTGTAAAAAAAACAGTAAAAGTTACTTTCTGTTAGTTTACAGACCTCGTTCTGATTTGTTCACATGTGCTTATAAATATATATTTATGTAGAAATGTATGTGTGTAGAACCCTTTGATCTGCCTGTGAAACACTTTGCTGCTTGTTTTGATATGGGTTGTATAAATAAGCTTTATTATTATCAGCCACACAAGATATGTCTTTAGAAGTATTACAACTACACATAAAATAAAGATTTTCTACAACACGTGGTGTTTGCTGTCAGATCTAAGAGTCAATCAGCTCTCTGATGTGGTGACAGCCAGGTGTTTCCCATAATGCACTGGGCCACGCAGGTGGCGGAGAGCTACTGCAACGCCTGGCTCTAACAACTGCTCCGACTCGCTCTCGTGAGATTATCGTTGACCACGTGTGCATGACGTCAGAGCAAGTCGGGATCAATTTGGACACAAATCTAACCAGCATGCATTGCACGCAGATCGCCGCAGATCGATTCTGATCAGAACTGGCTCAGAACTGAATATTCCTTTTAGGTTAGGAACCTTCCTAACTGAGTGAAATGACCTGAAGTACCTAAGTAGCCGCCATTATGTTCTCCCACTGTTTAAAGGTGGTGACCCAGCTATTTTAAATAACTATAGGCCAATATCTAACTTTTTACATTACATTACATTACATGTCATTTAGCTGACGCTTATCCAAAGCGACTTACAATAGTGCATTCAATCATGAGTACAAACTCAGAACAACAAGAATCAATAATCAATAATGTACAGTTTCTTCAATAGAGTTAAATTACAAAAATTACAGAAAATTACAAAAGTGCCATCAATAAGAGACATCAAAGTGCTACTAGAGTGCTAGTACAGTGCTACCTTCCTTATTCAAGGTGTAGTCGAAAGAGATGCGTTGAGTAACACAAATGTGTTCTGTTATCTGTACTTGCTAAAATTCTTGAAACTCTTGTGAGCAAGCAACTTAAGGAGTTCTTGTATAGCAATGCCATTTTATCACCCTACCAGTCAGGCTTTAGGAAAAAACATAGCACTATTACAGCGGCATTGAAAGTGGTCAATGACATTTGTGTTGCTCTTGACAAGAAGCAACATTGTGCGTCACTGTTTATTGATCTCTCCAAAGCATTTGACACAGTTGACCATGATGTTTTAAGGCTGAGGCTCCTCAACTCAGGACTCTCGGAACAAGCGGTCGCTTGGTTCACGAGCTACCTTGAGGATAGGTCTCAGTGCATCCGATATGAGGGTCTATCCTCTGATATTGCTACCGTCTGTAAAGGTGTGCCACAAGGATCGGTATTAGGTCCACTTTTATTCACTATTTATATAAATAATCTGGGCCAAAATGTGGTGGACGCTAACTGTCACTTCTATGCGGATGACACTGTGATATATTGCTGTGCGTCAACTCTTGTGCAGGCAATCGATCTCCTGCAAAATGCTTTTAATGTTGTTCAAGATACCCTTTTTCAATTGAAACTTGTTTTAAATACAGATAAGACTAAACTTGTGTTGTTTTCAAACAGTCGGAGTAGGCCACAGAATATCCCTGCGGTGGTCACTATTGAAGGAAATTAAATAGAGGTCGTTAACTCTTACAAATAGCTGGGTATTCTGATTGATGACTCCCTCACTTTTCAGCCACATGTACAGTACCTGGTGAAAAAGTTGAGGTTAAAACTGGGTTTTTATTTTCGAAATAAGCTGTGCTTTTCCTATAATGTAAAAAAGCGATTAGTTGCTGCTACTTTTTTACCTGTGTTGGACTATGGTGATCTTCTTTATATGCATGCCTCTGCTAACTGTCTTCGTAGAGTGGATGCAGCTTACCATGCTTCGCTGCGGTTCATTACAAACTGTAAGGCTCTGACTCACCATTGTGAGTTATACTCTCGGGTAGGATGGCCTGCTTTGGCCCCGTAGGCTTTCTCATTGGTACACCCTTATTTATAAGGCAATCCTTGGTCTGCTCCCAAGCTACCTGTGTGTTTGCATCAACCAGAGAAGTGTCGGACAATATTCTTTGCGATCTCTGGACTTTTTTATGCTCACTGTCCCAAATGCCAGAACGGAAATGGGAAAAAGGGCTTTTGTGTACTTTGCCCTCTCATCATGGAATATGTTGCAGAATGTTTTAAAGCTCAGAGAACTAATACCACTGACTGCTGTTAAATCTAGAATGAAAGAAATAGAGGCAGGTTCCCAAAAATGTAAATGTTTCTTAAATTGACTCTACGTCACTGTCTCTTAGCTCTTAGCTTTTAGTTTCTTTTAACTTGTCTTGTTCTGTGTTTTCTATCTGTAACTATGTGTTTTTTATGCTGCTGCCTGTCTTGGCCAGGTCTCCCTCGAAAAAGAGATTGTTTAATCCCAATGGGACTTCCTGGTTAAATAAAGGTTTAAATAAAAAAATAAAAAAAATGCCGGTCGAATTCTCTATACGCAAAGGAAAGGAGCTTCAATGCTTCCTAACTTAGCTCCTTTAGCATAGGAACCACTGGACCTGCCTTTACGAAAGCAAAGGAGATAATGCCGACCCACAATTCCTTGCGGCCGCAACATTTAAAGTGACGTTTCATTCAGTCGTTCACGAGAACAAACGATCATGAAGACAAACGCAGATCATGTAAATAATCTTTAGCATAACTTGGAAATACTTTCAATAATCTGTTAAACATGCTGGAAAACTATGAATGTTACATTGCTGTTGCTGAAAACTGCTGTAAAGTGATCAAACTGCTGTAAAGTGATCAAACTGCTGTATTGATATTATCTCTGGTGCCCTCATTATTTTATTTGACTTCAGTTACAGAAGCTTTAATGAAAGAGTTAAACTGGACGAGCTCTTCAGTCTGAGTCATGTTTCTGATTATCATCTTTTGAATCAACTATTTTGTCACATTAGAATAAAACATAGCAAGTCAACACTTCTAGGTCAAACTGAGTTGTGTTTCATAAATGCAATCTGCATATTTTTATGGTCAGATTATAATCTGCATACAAACCATAACAACATAAAGGGATATGAGACACACATATACGACACACATTATTAGTGGAGAACGTATTTAATTCAGCATGTTTGAAACTGAACAGAGAGACAGTTTAGTAGCTTTGCACTCTGTGAAAAATACCTTTGTTTCACTTTTATATTCCTTCTTTCATTTCTGGTTAATAAAGTAATACTAGGAACCCGGTTGTTTATGTTGTTAATAAAGTAATACTATGAACTAGGTGTATTTATTTGTTTATTTTGCAGGGACAATGCACACTAATCGACAGTAAAACTGTAAGTGAGCCAGAGATTTCATCTGCTGTCCCTGGCCAGATTTTATTTTATGGCAGCCTGAAAATACATTTTCAATAACACGATGCAACTAAGATAGACAGACTAATGTGTAGACAAAATTAATTCACATCAAAGAAAAGTGTATCCACAGTAGATATATCAAACACTGGAGGCACATAACATACATTAACACTAAACAAGACAAATGCACACATACAGACAGTATTAATGCTTGCTCACCTGATGGCAACAAGCCGTTCCTTAAGGATGTTTGAATGTTTTGTACGTTTCTTTTGTGCGTATGTGTGATGGAAGAGCATTCCATGAGTTTGATGAATTAACAGAAAATGCAGATTTGCTAAAAGAGCTTGACCGATGTGAAATGACACAATCGCCTCTTGAAGCAGATCTAGTGTGTCTGACACTTTGAGTGTGTTTAATAAAACCACTAAGCGGAGGCGGAGCCATACCATGTGACATGTTAAAAACCAGACACACATCAATGAATTTAATGAGATTCAAGATATGGTGTTTGATGAGAATATTGCAGTGATGGTGACGTTTAGTTTTTTTATCCAGTGTCTTTAGAGTTTGTTTATGGAGAATATGGATAGGTAGTTTATGTTAATAAAGTAATACTATGAACCAGGTAGTTTATGTTAATAAAGTAATACTATGAACCAGGTAGTTTATGTCGTCTGAATTACCTGAAAACGGACTTAAACCCGTAAAACGAGCATGAACACCGGTGTTACGGATTAACAGGCGGCCATGTCAACTGGCTACTTTTGGCCGAAAGCGTCTACTGTTGTCGTGGTTACAGCAGATGTTGAGAGTAGAGAGAACACGTAGCTGTCCTCGTGAACGCCGCATTGTTTAATTCTGCAGTTCAATGTCTAACCTTCTCTAAAGTCTCTGGTCTAAACATACCGGACTAGACGTGGTTGAGTCTTTTCAGGGAAAGAATCCACGCGAGTGGAAACGTCGCTTGTTGTTTATGTGTTGAAACAGGAAGTCAGCAAATTGCCTTTCCTTTGAAATAAAGTTGTTACAAATAACACATAATGACTGTGGAGTCTGTTTTGTGCTAATATCTGTCACGTAAATGAACTCTGTAGTACAGGAAAAAAGATATAAATAAGTTCAATTCACGGGATTCAAACTCATATCATTGGGTGGGAAAAGGTCAGAGGTCAGTGGCATTACCACTACCCCACAATAGACATAGTGGGTTGATCTGTGGATTTACAATGAAATCATGTACAACACAGTCAGCGGTCACATTAAACGCAGAGAGCCACCAGATCAACTTGTGACCAACATGCAGCATGTTGACGTGACCTGAGGAGCACTTTACAATATCACTGCTTTCTCTAACTAATAGACAGCTGTTTAAAATCAGAGCATTCAAAACGTCTTTGTAGAACTACAAATGAATGAGGCAGATCTTTGTGATGTCGTCATGAGGTGAAAATACACAATGTGGACAATAACGCAAAGGAGGGAACAAGAAAAGCAGAGCCGTGACATTAAGAATTCAACCAGCCGAGAACACAGATGTCAAACAGTTGAGTTCACTTGAGTTTAATAAGGGCCACCTAAACCATGTGAATACATGACAAAGTCAATGTGGTCAAACACATTATGATGTGTATCATAAATTATATATGTGTATGAATACCCAAACATTACACCCATATGTGATCGTTTACTATCTGTTCAAAGATGGGCATTGACCTCATTAAGTGTGTCATATTCACATGGTTTAAGTGTATAACTCACAGCCTTACAACTGATAACAAGAATGAACAAAAAACTAAACTCTTTGTATCAAATATTATTCGTTCACCTGGAGTGTGCACCATGTTTACATATTGTGTTGTGATCATTTATTTCCCTAATTAAATTCAACTGTTTGACATTTGTGTTCTCGGCTGGTTGAATTCTTAATGTCACGGCTCTGCTTTTCTTGTTCCTCCTTTGCGTTATTGTCCACATTGTGTATTTTCACCTCATGACGACATCACAAAGATCTGCCTCATTCATTTGTAGTTCTACAAAGACGTTAATCTCGAACACCGGGAACAAGAAGTAAAAAGCACAAACCTGATCTGTGGAGCTGAACTCGAGGGTTCAGCCTCCAGTAGTTTGGCTCGTCGCTCATTTTCTCTGAAACGAGAAACGTCCTCCTCGTGATCTGCTGTTAATCTGTCAAACAGCTCGTGATGTGTCCTTTCGTGTCGAGGCTTGAAGCTTGTGTCGAGTAATCCAGGTGCAGCCCAAGTCTCTGTTCCTGTGTTGATCGCTGCTATCGCTACATGACCGAGCTACATGCTAGGTGGCTAACACTCGCTAGCTTCTCAGGACTTTACCGGACAATTCCTTTAAAGCTCACAGCGGGTCCGCGTGTCTCTCTATGGCTCCACTGAGCTCTCCATCCGGCTGCAGCTGCTTCACCTGGTAGACACAGAGCTGGAGGAGATGTGTTGACTATTAAACCGCAGCCCAGCTGTGTGTCTCTCTAAACACGGTCTTACTTCCGCATCCGGTTTGTGGCACTCAGACCCAAGCCCGTTGGTTCCTACTGATTCATTTTAATAATAATCAGGAGGAATATGTTTAAATACTTTATTTGCTGGAAAT
>JBAMJR010000149.1:230000-255000 GCA_038501785.1 Myoxocephalus aenaeus | reverse complement strand
AGGGGGATGAGTGGTCGTCCCGCAACCACAAGGTAGCCGGCTCGATCCCCAGTCCCCCCATAGCTCACATGTCGAAGTGTCCCTGAGCAAGACACTGAACACTCAACTGCTCCCCGGGCGCCTCACAGGGCCGCCCACTGCTCCTTATCCAGGGATGGGTCAAATGCAGAGAAGAATCTCCCCAAGGGGATTAATAAAGTGCATGTTTCTTTTTCTTTTTTCGTTTCATTATTATATAACAATAAAATAAAATAAGACACGTAGACCAAAACGTACACCCCTCACAGTTATTGTTTTAAATGGTTCTGTCTTATGATTAAAGTTATTTGATTGATTGATTGATTTCCTTTTTTTTTTCATTCATACGCATATCAGGAAAGGTGCGATGTTGGTCTTAAATTTCATTTAAAGTGGTCTTGAAAAAGTCTTAAATTTGAGATGAAAAATCCTGGGGGTACCCTGCTTTTAAATGTTGAAACAAAAGTCACCCTTTAACCAGACTTAACAAATGTGGATTTGTGGCCGAGTCTAGTCTGACATTTACTCAGCTTAAATTCTGTGTGTGTGTGTGTGTGTGTGTGTGTGTGTGTGTGTGTGTGTGTGTGTTCTTTACTGTGGAAGGAAACACCAAGTGGGACTAAAGAGCTCATTGGGGAAACATTTAAACCTGAAAGTGTAGCTAGCTAACTTGACTTGTCTGATTGTCTGCAGTCAACGGGAATGCCTAAAAGATTTTATTCTGTAGTTGGTACGCTCGTTATGTCCTTTGTGTGCAATTTGAAATAGTAGCCTCACTTTAACATCGGTTAATTTGTTCCCTTTTGAGTGTTTGCCTTTTCAGTGATTCACTAATTCAATAAATTTACTACAACTGGGAAGAGTGAGAATTGTTGTCCTGTCCTCTTTTTCTATTGCTCCATGGTGTGCATCAACACATTTGCTGCATGGGTTACTAGGATATGGTATAATTCAGTGGTGGCGTATATTTTTTGGTAGGGCCATCTAATCCCAGTATGATTCAATGCAAAAAAAGGTACTCAAAGGTAATCACACATTACTACTTTGCAGTTCAATATAAGTGAGACACGAAAAAAAAAGAGTTGTGCTCTTCGCAAATAGAAGATCTTTGTGTCGAGTCTTGGACAATCAGCGTTAAGATGTCTACAGCGGCTTCATTTCCCTCCCACCAGTTTTTTAATAGCAAGATATCACGTTAGCTAACGTTGTTGGAGAGACAGCGAGTGAGATTACTGGCAGCGGAGAGTCCGTGGCAGCGTGTGACGTCAGCCAGGAGAGCGGCGAGTCAGCGGCGCTGGGGTTCTACCTACGGGCACCTGACTGCATATAAGGAGAGGACAATGGAGATTTTATCCAACTTGTATTTTAATTAAAACAAGTGGCCAAAATGAGTTTCCTCTGTAGGGTGGCAGGGCTCCTGTTTATATTTAAGGGTTTAAGATCTACGTGTAGAAAAAAGTATATCCTCCAGTTAATTAGAATCTATATAGTTATGCATATATATAACATTTCCTCTGAGCTATCTTGCTTTTTTTGTTTACTAATTGTATACTTTATATATATATATATATATATAAGTTATAGTCATGCGGTTATAATCGCTGTCACACAGAGGGGTGTGCATGTTCAGGTTTACTGGTGGAGAGATTATTCCAGTGTTCTAGACTAACAGTGACGTCTCCTCAAAGTAAAGTGGTATAACAGTATGACATAATATGGTTAAAATAAAAAGGCTGGTACATTATACATATTATGGCATATAAGTGTAATATTATGAAGTGAAATGCAGTAGTAGTAAAACAATATTCACTATAGTACAGCAGTATTGTAAGTATTATGTCTACAAAATACAATGTGGTAAATGACTATTCTAGGTGGAAACGTCTGGTTTTTAATGACATATCTACATAGGTGTATAGAGGCCCATTTCCAGCAGCTATCACTGCAGTGTTCTAATGGTACATTGTGTTTGCTCATCGCATAGAAGACTAATGGATGATTAGAAAACCCTTGAAAACCCTTGTGCAATTATGTTAGCACAGCGTAAAACAGTTATGCTGGTGAGAGAAGCTATAAACTGGCCTTCCTTTGAGCTAGTTGAGTATCTGGAGCATCACATTTGTGGGTTCCATTATACTCTCAAAATGGCCAGAAAAAGAGAACTTTCATGTGAAACTCGCCAGTCTGTTCTTGTTCTTAGAAATGAAGGCTATTCCATGCAGGACATTGCGAAGAAACTGAAAATTTGTCTGGGTGACCCCAAACTTTTGAACGGTAGTGTGTGTGTATATATATATGTGTGTGTGTGTGTGTGTGTGTGTGTGTGTGTGTGTGTGTGTGTGTGTGTGTGTATATATATATATATATATATATATATATATATATATATATGTATATATATATATATATATATATGTGTATATATATATATATATATATATATATATATATATATGTGTATATGTGTGTATATTTATACACAGTCTGCTTTGTACAACACTCTGTTCACGTTACTACCACAGTCATGATCTGAATAATATTTACACATCGAATGCGGAGCATTCTGCTCAATCGTTACATCATCTTTCTTTCAACTGACTAGTATTGATTTATTTTACAGAGAGGAGTACCAGCCGCCCCGACCAGCCTGGCCAGCAAAGAGGCAGCGCGTTGACCGACGACTAAAAACACCATCGCCGGCAAACAGGGCGCGTGCTGCCCGGCGACTGCTTTCACCTCAGGCCAGATCAAGAAAGACAGCAGCACGTGCACCACCTGCACCTACGCTGTCCTGGAGGACGGATGAAGACCCGGACACTGCTCCCCCTGTCATCAAGTTCCAGCCAGCCCGGACACCAGGTCCACACCGGCACCTGCAGGTCATGTTCCTGTGCCTGTCTCTGCTGCTGCTGTTGCAGCCTGCCCCAAAACAAAGTCAACGGCGGGTCGCAGGGTTTGCGAGCTTTGCAGCATGAAGAAAGTGAGAAAAGACACGGCATGGAAGTGCGAGGCGTGTAACGTTCCCCTCTGCCTGCAGCTGAACAGAAACTGTTTCCGGGAATGGCATGCCATGGCATGAGGATATGCCATTGAAGCAAATACTTGTATATTGTAAATAGTCTGACTAGTTTTTGTTCTGTTTTATATTTCTCAATATATATTCTGTAATTTAAAAAAATATATAATACATATTTTATTTTAAAAAAAAAAAGTGTTGTGATGGTAATTTTTCATTTGCACACACATCATGAAGCTTTATCTGCACTATGAAGTCATTTCTCAGTCCCATTTTTATCATTTTGGTGAACCATATTTCTACTCAAAAAACGATAATAAAAACTTTAGTTTTAGACATTTATTTACATGTATCTAACATTTTATTCATATATTTCACTGCTTTTGTGAACCTAAAACCTTTGGTAAACCAATTGCCATCACCTAAACAGAGTCACCACCTGAGTAAAGTTAGGTTTTTTCAAGCGATATGAAGAATTTCCAAAAATCGAGATTCCATTTTCAGCTTTAGTGTCATATTATAAAGTTTTTCTCTTTACACTTTTGCCTTATGACAATGGTGCCTCATTATATTGATAGCCGAGATTGTTCTGCAATGTATGATGTAAAACATGGGTATATATCTTATATGCAAGTGCCTTAAAAGGTGAATCTAAGAAAATTATGTCAAATCGAGAAAATCGACTGAAAATGACCTCCAGTGTCCAGTGAGTTAATAGCAGCATATTGGGAAGTCAGCTTTGTACACAAGTTGCAAATTATATTCCTACTCATGATCTGTATTTCAATACATTCACAGATGAATGTTTATTTCTTCAAATATAAGAAGAGGACAGCATAGTAAAACAATATTAGACTATATATTATATTAAACTAGTTTATGATAAAGCAACATCACATGAACCCACATTTTGGAGACGTATGTGACAGTTTGACCCAAAACACAGAACGAGTTATAGACAGAGACAGCATCACTGTCCATGTGGCCAGGATGCAAGCGTCTAAACACTGCCTTCACTTCATTATGCAACATCTGTTCTTCTCCAGCTGTTACAGTCGGCGCCGTTCAAACATCCACAAAAAAAAAATCTTCACTTTGTGTGGACCGCCGAGGCCTTAAAGGGAAACTCCCCTAAATAACCGTCAGTTATTTATTCCTGAGGGGTAGCTGGCCAAACGTACAGGCAGTGAGGTCTCATCCAGATGTTTCCTCAAATCAGAAAGTATTACAGCGATTTTAAACAATGCAGCAAACATGTCGTTTGGTGCTCCCCCAGCAGACTATGGAGAAGTACAGGGCGCTGGCCACAACCGACTGGTAGTTGAGCTTCTCAACTCAACAAGCGTTGGAGCAACTAGCACTATTCAAAATTATGATTGGATTTCTCACCTCAAACATTCTCAGAAGTGAATTTAATGATGAAATGACATGCAGATCTTTAAAAGCGTATAATATACTTCATATTTAAATAATTACTGATCTTTAATGTGTTAATATCAACTAAACATTAGTATCATTGTGTAAAGTGTGTGTGACATCAATCTTTTACATTACACATTCCATATTTATTCCAGCGCCCCACATTCCATATTTATTCCAGCGCCCCATTGTTTTGTATTATGTATTTCTGTGTTTGTACATTAAGAGCAACACATTACGTTTCATTTAGCTGACGCTTTTATCCAAAGCGACTTACATTTTTGCTCTATACACCGCAGACACAGCAACGGGGAGCAATTAGGGGTTGTTGCTGTGTGTGTCTTGCTCAGGGACACTTCGACATGTGAGCTATGGGGGGGACTGGGGATCGAACCGGCTACCTTGTGGTTGTGGGACGACCACTCATCCCCCTGAGCTACAGCCGCCCACATATACACCTAGTCAAATTCCTTGAATGTCTCCGCTAATGAAAGCTGATATCAGTCTGAAGTCACCGTTGTCCATAATGTGTTCCCTGCAGATATCCAGCAGCTGTTGGAGATTAAAGCAGATGTCCCCCCTGAGTGCCTGGACCTGGACCAGGAGGACCTGGAGCCCCTCCACATAAAAGAGGAAACGGAGCCCCTCCACATAAAGGAGGATAATGAGGATCTCTGGACCCGTCTAGAGGGAGAGCAGCTCAATGTGCTGGAGGAGGCTGATATCACCAAGTTCCTAGTCACTGCTGTTACTGTGAAGAGTGAAGATGACGAACCTCAGACCTCACGGCTTCATCAAAGCCAGACGGAGGACCACAGAGAGGCGGAGCCTCCAGCCAGCAGGTCAGAGACACCTATAAAAACAGAAACTGATGGAGAGGACTGTGGGGGATCAGGACCAGCCAGAAACCTAAATCCACATCGTAATTCACATCCAAATGCTGATGATGAAAAGGCTTCAGAATCTTCTGAGACTGAAGTCATGAATGGTGATTGGCAAGAACCTTTGTCAGATTCTGGACCTGAAAGTGAAGACGGGGACAATATTTGGTGCAGAAAGGGAAGTTTGAAGATGCACACGAGGGTCCACACAGGAGAGAAGCCATTCAGTTGTGATGTTTGTGGAAATAGATTTACACGACAGAGAAGTCTGACACCACATATGAGAGTCCACACAGGAGAGAAGCCATTCAGTTCTGATGTTTGTGGGAAAAGATTCACAATACCGGGAAATCTGAAGAGACACATGACAGTCCACACAGGAGAGAAACGATTCAGTTGTGATGTTTGTGGGAAAAGATTTACAGAACAGGGAAGTCTGAAAAAACACATGAGAGTCCACACAGGAGAGAAAACATTCAGTTGTGATGTTTGTGGGAAAAGATTTACAGAACAGAGAAATCTGAAGAGGCACATGAGAGTCCACACAGGAGATAATTAGTTTCTTCCAGTTGTAAAAGATTAATGATGTATGTTTTCGTTGGTCTCTTTCTCTTGTGTTTATTTTAAAAACATGTTAAATGTTTAAAATGTAATTTGTTTGTAAATGAGATGGAGGGCTGTTAATCTGTCAAACAGCTCGTGATGTGTCCTTTCGTGTCGAGGCTTGAAGCTTGTGTCGAGTAATCCAGGTGCAGCCCAAGTCTCTGTTCCTGTGTTGATCGCTGCTATCGCTACATGACCGAGCTACATGCTAGGTGGCTAACACTCGCTAGCTTCTCAGGACTTTACCGGACAATTCCTTTAAAGCTCACAGCGGGTCCGCGTGTCTCTCTATGGCTCCACTGAGCTCTCCATCCGGCTGCAGCTGCTTCACCTGGTAGACGCAGAGCTGGAGGAGATGTGTTGACTATTAAACCGCAGCCCAGCTGTGTGTCTCTCTTAACACGGTCTTACTTCCGCATCCGGTCTGTGGCACTCAGACCCAAGCCCGTTGGTTCCTACTGATTCATTTTAATAATAATCAGGAGGAATATGTTTAAATACTTTATTTGCTGGAAATGAGTTTATGAAAATAAAACAAATAAAGTCGTACAGATTTCAGTTGCCTTCAGGGAATAAACAGGAAGCCAAAGAAACGGTTACATCCAGTCAGATCGTCTCGTTGATCACGTGTTCATGACGTCAAAGCAGGTCTGGATCCAGTCGGACACACATCTACCGCGCATGCGTTGTGAGGATCCATCCTGCGGACCGTCTCGTCTCTCGTCTCCTCCTGAGTTTGTCTCCATGTCTGAAGCAGACATGTTGAGACTGTTGGTGAAGCAGGAAGTCCACGCGGTCGTTGAAGAGTCTTTTGGGGAGTTGGACGGATTAATAGAAGATTATGAGGAGACAGTTTCTCGTCTAAGAGAACATGAGCTACACAGATCAGGTTTGTGCTTTTTACTTCTTGTTCCCGGTGTTCATGCTCGTTTTACGGGTTTAAGTCTCATCTGAGTCCGTTTTCAGGTCATTAATTGTAGTCAGAGAGACTTTTGGTGAATGTGTGGTGAATGTATTTTTATTTTTTTTACGTGATTCCCACGTGGAGAGCTTTTCGGTTGGGGTTAAAATGGCGGCACAGAACAACTTCCGGTTCAAGCGAGGAAATAAAAAATAAGAGACGTATAGAACAGGTCTACACCTGGGCTGCGGTTGAATATTCCTTTTTGCTTCGAAAGGTTCCTAACAGTGAAATGACCCGGAAGTCTCTGGTCGAGTTCTCTAAACACAAAGGAAAGGAGCTTCAATGCTTCCTTTACTAGCTCCTTTAGCATAGGAAGCACTAGACCAGGGGTCAGCAACCTTTCCTATCCACAGAGCAATTTTACCCTTTTTTCCCTCTACCAAAACAAATTTGTCTGGAGCCGCAAAAGCGTATAAAGTTTTTTATATATAGTCATATTATATATATACAACAACTATAGTTTGTTATATTTATGAAATTATAGAACAAGAATAAAGACAATTCTTGATATTGTGTTGCTATTTTACCTGTTATAACAATATCAAACTCTTATGAAGACGAGAAAAAAGAATATTCATGTGTCGGCCTGTATTGAGGTCAAATAAAAACACAACTATGTGGTATTGAGTCCTATCTTTATTTGTGGTAGAGTGTTCATCCTGTAACCACGAGGTAGCAGGTTTGATCCCTGTCCTCAAGTGGGGTATTCATTTTAAAGCGCATTTCTTTTGGTCCTCACTCCGCCTGACCTTTAACCAGTGGTTCTCAACCTTTTTTCACTGATGTATGCCCTGTAAAATATTTTTCCAGCCAAGAAATGTGTTATATTCATATGTTCATTTACGCTGAGTTTGAAATAATTAATATGCTTTTAAAAGAAAGACACTCAAAATATAAGCAGGCATACATACAGGCATCCAGTGTTTCCCCCACCGTTATAAAGGGGGGGCGTGTGTCTAAAAACATGTTTGGTGTAAACTTTGATATCGTCACGTCCTCAGTAACGACTCGCAGACGTTGGTTTCCTTAACTTGCAGGTTTATTGCTTGAGTGTTCACAGTATTGCAACGGGGCTCTTCGCTAACAGTAGCTCAAACGGAACAGCTAGCAGTAGCTCAAACGGAACAGCTAGCAGTAGCTCAAACGGAACAGCTAGCAGTAGCTCAAACGGAACAGCTAGCAGTAGCTCAAACGGAACAGCTAGCAGTAGCTCAAACGGAACAGCTAGCAGTAGCTCAAACGGAACAGCTAGCAGTAGCTCAAACAGAACAGCTAACAAGCTCACGTAGCATCCCCCACACTAGCATAACGACAACACACACGTCACTTCCTCCCTGACCTAAAGATGAGGAATGAAAAGGTTTCATCACAGCATCCTGATCATTTCCAGTGAGAGATACGTCGGTAATTTCCCGACGCGAGGCAAGTTCTCTAAACATCATGGAGGAGAAACATGACGGAGAAAAGCAGCGAGAGCACTTCTTTACATGCTGAGAGGCATCCTCCACCTGCTGTCACCGGCCTGCTCAGGTTTACAGCCCCGTGTGTGTGTGTGTGTGTGTGTGTGTGTGTGTGTGTGTGTGTGTATATATATATATGTGTGTATATATATATATATATATATATATATATATATATATATATATATATATATATATATATAAATAATACGGGTAGATCAAATCAAGCATTCTGATTGGTTGAGAGTGAGTCACGGGGTGTATTTTATTCAGCCATAAAGTACTGTACAGCCTGTTTACATTTAGAGCGTTCCATATCAGTGCGCACTTAAAATAACAGGTAGATTTAAATTGCGCGACCGTTAGTTGTCATTTCAAGCTTGACAGTTACCAAACATGTTTGGTGTAAACTTTGATATCGTCACGTCCTCAGTAACGACTCAGACGTTGGTTTCCTTAACTTGCAGGTTTATTGCTTGAGTGTTCACAGTATTGCAACGGGGCTCTTCGCTGACAGTAAGTTAGCTCAAACGGAACAGCTAACAAGCTCGCGTAGCATCCCCCACACTAGCATAACGAACGACAACACACACGTCACTTCCTCCCTAACCTAAAGATGAGGAATGAAAAGGGTTTGATCACAAAATCCTGATAATTTCCAGTGAGACATAATTACGTCGGTAATTTCCCGACGCGAGGCGAGTTCTCTAAACATCATGGAGGAGAAACATGACGGAGAAAAGACGGACAGAAGCAGCGAGAGCACTTCTTTACATCATTCTTTCAATATACACATATATATATATATGTGTGTATATATATGTATATATATATATGTGTATGTATGTATGTATGTATGTATATATATATATATATATATATGTGTGTGTATATATATATATATGTGTGTGTATATATATATATATGTGTGTGTGTGTATATATATGTGTGTATATATATATATATATATATATGTGTGTGTGTGTGTGTGTGTATATATATATATATATATATATATATATATATATATATATATATATATATATATATATATATATATATATATATATATATATATATATATATATATGTATGTATGTTAGTTTTATTTCTAGGATTATTTGTTGATGGTGCAAGTGATAGACATTCTGATTCACACTCCATACCAGTTGGTGGCGGTAATGCACCAAACAGTTGTTTGCCAATTAAAGAAGAACTACTGAACTGTTTGTATTACAGTCTACCTAATCGCGTCATTCAAGCTGGTCGGGGGAGCAGGGCTTATCTCCGTACAAGCAGTTTTGATTTCTGCCATTCACCATGGAAATGACCACTATTTCTGCTTTATACTTGTTGTGGAAATCTCCAAAACGTTGGAACATCAAACGCCCTCGTGTCTGGGTTTATAATATTATCCGTAGCCGCACACAGCTCGGTGGGTTTCACGCAAGGAAGTCCGTCTGAATGACGGCCGCTTCCAGCGCTGCTAGAGGACCTGTAGTTTGATTTATGCTTCTTTTTCCCCCCGTCTTTGACCAGCGCGGTGTTGCGCATGTTGTCCCGTGTTTCGAGCAACAGCTGTGTGAGCAGCGGCGCTACGAGTGACAGGAAGTCCAGACGTTTACTTTAAACGCGGACGGCGCATTTCTAATTTCTTTCTTGGATGTCTCATGTTTGTTTTGACCAACTTCCTACCAATCACGCTGACCCGGGACCTCCGCTGACCTCACCACAAAACAACACAGCACCATCTAGTGGGCTGAAAAAGCAATTCATTTTATTATTCGACGACCAAAAAGTTTATAATTTATAGAATAAAAGATCGATACTTGGCTGTCCCCACCCCTAATTAGTATCCTAGTAGTATTGTATGAAGTGTGTGGGACATCCGGCTACCTCATATAAAATCTCTTTTAGATTAAACATTCCATATTTATTCCAACCTCCTTTGCACTCTGCACTGCTTTACTGCTGTTTACAAATATCATTGTGTTATTGTTTTGTATTATGTATTTATGTGTTTGTACAAAAAATATATACATTTAGTCAAATTCCTTGAATGTCTCCACTAATGTGCATAATGTGCTCCCTGCAGATGTCCAGCAGCTGTTGGAGATTAAAGCAGAAGTCCCCCCTGAGTGCCTGGACCGGGACCAGGAGGACCCAGAGCCCCTCCACATAAAAGAGGAAAAGGAGGATCTCTGGACCCGTCTAGAGGGAGAGCAGCTTATTGTGCTGGAGGAGGTCGATATCACCAAGTTCCTATCTTCTGAGACTGAAGTCAGTTATGGTGATTGGCAAGAACGTTTGTCAGATTTTGGACCTGAAAGTGAAGACGGGGACAATGTTTTGAAGGAGACCAGGGCACCTAAGTCTGCTGCACATGCCCTGAAATATAAGAAAGCCCTTGTAAGTCATGTGGGATGTAACACTGGCAACAAACCCTTCAGCTTCTTCAAGTGTAGTAAACATTTTTCCTACAAGGGGTTTCTGCAGAGACACATGATGTGTCATTTTGGAAAAATGCCCTCTAGCTGTTTGGTTAGAAATAAATGTTTTAGAGTGAAGCAAAAGAAAGAATCACAGCCAAGACCGAATCCATTCAGTTGTGATGTTTGTGGGAAAAGATGTACAAGACAGGAACATCTGAAGACACACATGAGAGTCCACACAGGAGAGAAACCATTCTGTTGTGATGTTTGTGGGAAAAGATTTACAAGACAGGACCATCTGAAGACACACATGGGAGTCCACACAGGAGAGAAACCATTCTGTTGTAATGTTTGTGGGAAAAGATGTGCAAGACAGGAAAATCTGAAGACACACATGAGAGTCCACACAGGAGAGAAACCATTCAGTTGTGATTAGGTCTGGGCACGTTATAAATGGGTTAACGCAGCAATCCATTAACACCGACAATTGTTTTATCATCATCAACTATCAAAATTGAATTTGTTTGTAAATGAGATGGAGGGCAAAGTTGTTGTTTTTTAAACAGCTTATGAATCTTTATTAAATACAATGACAACATAATGTGTCTGTGATGGAGGAAACTAAAAACAAACTAACATATCTGTATAAATACATCTGTATTTAAAATGCATGTAATGTTTTAAAATCTACTTAGAAAGAAACTTATGCAAGTTTACTTTGTGTTACTGAAACTTGGGTGACACATTATTTTACAGATCGTATTGTATAATTCTCTAGAAATAAGCTTCTCTGTAACTGTAAACTCACAGGAAGGTTCTTGGAAAAGATATGATGGATAGTTTGCGGGAAAGTAGAGACAGTTTTTAACTGCCTGCTCCAATTAGTATCTAGTGTCACCTAGAAAGCCTTTGTTTTATTGTTACTGTTACTGTCTATAGGCAACCACACGTTTAACATATGACTACTATGAATTCAACTCAGTTCCAAAATGATTTTTGTATAAGCTTCCCTTAACACTACAGATATTTTGTGTGGAAAAGAGCAAGTTGGCCAATGTTCTGCTTTTCATACTTGGTGCTGACTGCTACATTTCTGGAGGTCAAAGAACAAAATGTACTTCAGCTATTTCGTTACTCGGGGTGAATATTGTGATAATTCACATTGATTTTGTTGTCTGCATTGAATCTATTTCCCCCCCCCCCCCCCCTTTATTTACATTTGCGTTCTCATCCAATTGCCAAAGAGTGTTTTTAACTCCTGTTGCAACTCATCTCGGTGTGAAATTCTAAAGTCGGAGCATATTGGTTCCCTCTGCACGGCTCTCAACATGGCGCCGGCCTCGCAGTGGAAAAATCCCATTGGCCTTTTGTTTAGGGAACCAGTGAGACGCTGAATTCAAAACTACGTCATCCCTGCAGCACGGCCATGTAAACAAATCAGAAACGCTCTAATAGAAACACAGAGAAGGAGAGAGACTTAATTCTGTATCAGTCCTCTATATCTTCAGAGGTAATAGTTGTTTGCTGCTTAATTAATGCTCCGAATGTCGTAAAGATAACCTTTTCAGGGTACCCGCGAAGTCTTAAAAACTTGAAAAAGTCTTAAATTTAGTATTCATAATTTAAGGCCTTAAAAAGGTATTACATTTTGTCAACAGGTCTTAAATTTCGTTCATCAAGTCTTAATTTTTACCCCCTTCCTTATTTGATACGGCGCCACAACATTTGTTTATTGTTCGCCCCAGAATCGGACCGAATACACCGGCCCGATTCCGGCGGCCGTCACTCTGCCGTAATTGAAACTAACCTGGGGCCGGCACTGGCCTGAAGCCGGCTACAGAAAACACGTCGCCAGGGTCCGGTTGCCGACTCAGCGAAGTCTCAGAATGACGCCCCAGAATCGAGTTGAATATATTCATCATGACACAAAAACAATACTTTACTTACTAAATTAAGCCTATCAAGATCCCATTGTTTGGTAACACAAGCAGTCCAACACATGCCAAATAAGATAACATTTTATATATAATAATATATGATAAGAAAATATTGTTCATTATTATATAACAATACAATAAAATAAGACACGTAGACCAAAACGTACACCCCTCACAGTTATTGTTTTAAGTGGTTCTGTCTTATGATTAAAGTTATTTGATTGATTGATTGATTGATTTCCTATTTTTTTCATTCATACGCATATCAGGAAAGGTGCGATGTTGGTCTTAAATTTCATTTAAAGTGGTCTTGAAAAGGTCTTAAAAAGGTGTGTGTGTGTGTGTGTTCTTTACTGTGGAAGGAAACACCAAGTGGGACTAAAGAGCTCATTGGGGAAACATTTAAACCTGAAAGTGTAGCTAGCTAACTTGACTTGTCTGATTGTCTGCAGTCAACGGGAATGCCTAAAAGATTTTATTCTGTAGTTGGTACGCTCGTTATGTCCTTTGTGTGCAATTTGAAATAGTAGCCTCACTTTAACATCGGTTAATTTGTTCCCTTTTGAGTGTTTGCCTTTTCAGTGATTCACTAATTCAATAAATTTACTTTGTGAGTGAGAATTGCTGTCCTGTCCTCTTTTTCTATTGCTCCATGGTGTGCGTCAACAAATTTGCTGCATGGGTTACTAGGATATGGTATAATTCAGTGGTGGCGTATATTTTTTGGTAGGGCCATCTAATCCCAGTATGATTCAATGCAAAAAAAGGTATCACGCATTACTACTTTGCAGTTAAATATAATTATTATTCCAACACTGACATAATAAGGACATCTTATTGATACAATTCAGTAAATTATTATTATTATATATATATATATATATATATATATCATGTCTCATACCTCCGAAAGACAGTCCTGCAAATTCCCAAAACCAAAGTAAGAGCTGTGTACAAAGGCACAAAAACGATACTTATGTTTGCATTAACAACACACACACACACACACACACACACACACACACACACACACACACACACAAAGAGAGCCAACACTCAGGCCAATTTTTTTATTACATCTTTAACTAACCTTGTGCCTCTTCCGCAGAGTGCTAATACCGTTACTGTTTCTAATTTGTATAAAAAAATGACCATATTTTCCGTAGCTTTTGACATACAATGAGACTTCCTTCATATCGTTGCGAGCCGCCTTCAAAATAAAAGCATCTCATCTTAACGCAGGTAAAACACATGAACAAAAACAACAACATTGATTGACAAACAGTTTCTAAAGCCAGAACACAAATTGGGTTACTTACATATCATATACCAGCAGACCGACCCAGGCTGCCCTCTCACCCGCAACACTTTCCAGCTCATTCTGGGGATCCCGAGCGTTCCCAGTCCAGCCGGAAGATATAATCCCTCCAGCGTGTCCTGGGTCTTCCCCACAGTCTCCTACCAGTTGGACGTGTCTGCTTAGTAGCTTGACGGAGCTATATCCATGCGTGTCCTCCTGGTGTTTTCATGTTTTCTCAATTTTTCCGTTTTACCTGTAGTTTCTCCACCAAAGGTCTTCTCTCAAACCGGTGTTGGAGGAGAGATTATACCGAGTTAGCATTTGGTTTTCTTTGAAGAGAAGTGCTAGACACGTGCTCCTGCTCGCACTCACTGCTGTCATGTTGTTATCATGGGTGGCGTGCGCCTCGTCTGCCCTGATGAGTCAGAGACACGGGACCGCGCAGCCTTGGGCCAACTGAGTTTGGTTCTCCCGGAAGTCTTTTTTAGGGCGCTGATTGGATGAATTGTATGTCATTCATTATTATCTTTAATCAGTGATTGGCTAAACTGCGTATTAGACCCGTCTTTCTTGGGTCAAATCGATCTGGCCCCACCACGTGCACTAGCAGCTGAGACGTGCATGAGCAGAGAGGACAACCAGGAAAAGCAGATATTTTGCGCAGATATTCTATTTTACAAATATTACTGGGTATATTCCATAGCTCAAAAACACAAATATTGACAATTTGTATAATTTATTAATATTATTATATTCTTTATAATTAATAATATTATAAATATCTATATATTGGTGGCTGAAGGTGGGTGCCCTCTATTGGCCGGCCGCCACTGGTATAATTTAATGTAGCATTAAAGAAAATATAGACAAAACAACCAATTTCAAGTTAATGAGAATACTTAATAGCAGCATATTGGGAAGTCAGCTTTGTACACAAGTTACAAATTATATTCCTACTCATGATCTGTATTTCAATACATTCACAGATGAATGTTTATTTCTTCAAATATAAGAAGAGGACAGCATAGTAAAACAATATTAGACTATATATTATATTAAACTAGTTTATGATAAAGCAACATCACATGAACCCACATTTTGGAGACGTATGTGACAGTTTGACCCAAAACACAGAACGAGTTATAGACAGAGACAGCATCACTGTCCATGTGGCCAGGATGCAAACGTCTAAACACTGCCTTCACTTCATTATGCAACATCTGTTCTTCTCCAGCTGTTACAGTCGGCGCCGTTCAAACATCCACACAAACAAAATCTTCACTTTGTGTGGACCGCCGAGGCCTTAAAGGGAAACTCCCCTAAATAACCGTCAGTTATTTATTCCTGAGGGGTAGCTGGCCAAACGTACAGGCAGTGAGGTCTCATCCAGATGTTTCCTCAAATCAGAAAGTATTACAGCGATTTTAAACAATGCAGCAAACATGTCGTTTGGTGAGTTTGCTTTGAGTCTGTGTTTACAGATGTGAAGATGTTCTAATTGGATTCACAAGCTTTGAAAATCAACTATTTTCGTTGTGGAAATAGAGAAAGTCTGCAGCTGAAAATGAATCCAGTGAAATATGAAACATGTTTGGGGAGACAACACTGACATCTCATCTGAGGGAATCTACGGAATTCAACTATGAAACACTGGTTCCACTGGAGGTTTCATTTTACACCAACAACTCCTGACAAAGCAGCTCTGAAATTCTAACTTTTTCCCTCACACTTTCATGCTGCTTTGCAAAAGTTTGTATCACTTTCTTAAATGATGCACAGGCGGTTTTAGGAACAAATCTCGTCAAAGATTAAAGATACAGCGGTTCAGTTAAAGATCAGCTTGATCCAAAACCACAGCGCGCCACCGTTAATGACTCTTTTGGAGCGAGCAGCTTTCAGTTGCTCTGCTCGTCGGCTGCTTGTCCTCATAAAAAAAGCTCTGAAAACTCCTCCAGAGGAAGTTTGAGTTGATGTAAGTATGTCAGTGAAAGTTAAACTCAAGAATATTTTATTGTTGGTACTTTTTATTACATGCATTACTACATAAGATCCACAATTCTATCATCATAATACACAACTGCTGTCGGTAAAACATCTTTGCACCGATTCTTACTACTTTTCGTGATGCCTTCAGACTTGGGGATCATTTGCATGCAAGCAGACTTGTGTTGCAAAGATGAAGCGCTACATGAACCTAAATGTGAGCTAAGATGAGGGAATCTTTGTGCATGATGCATGATCTAGAATATTGATCATAGTTCAGGCTTTTGATGAGGTGTGATCACCAATGACAAATCAGAGGAGGAACTTACAGGAACCTCATGAGGAACTCAACTCTATACTGCATTTCGACCGGAGGAACCAGGGTGCAGTTTTAGGTACGAGGAATGTTCCTTCTCTGGGTGTAGTACTTACATGACCAGGTATCTTCAGTTTAGTTGACAAAACAAAGACTTTTAATTATTAATTCAATTCCAGAAACTGAAGAATCAAAATGTAAAAAAATGTTATGATGTTTCAAGTCTTCAATATCAGACTTCAAAGTAGAAGCCTTGGATTATGATGCAGCTCAGAAAGATGAGTTCTCTTTCCATCGAGGCAAATGGTCATTTTTTATCAGCCATGATTTGTCAACTTATTACACTGAACTAGACAACGTGGCAGCTCAGCTTCGGTCAGGTCGTCCTGATCTCAGGCGACCAGACACACTCCTGCTGAAACTGGAAGCTCTTACACAAGCTGCCATCTCCACCCTGGGATTTAGATATAGCAGTAGACCGGGGCTTTATCAGCGCCGGACCCTCCACCGTCCAATGAAGCCACCGCCGTTGGCCAGGAAGGAGCGGGCTCTGAGTTCACATGATAAGCGGTCCCCCGCTAATAGACATCAGAGGAGCGGACCATGTGTTCCCTCACAGCGAGACAGACAACAACAAGCGCTGCCAGTTGAGGATTTAGGAACGAGCCGTGACGTTGCCAGTAGGATCGACATTAGAGCAAAAGCACTGGAGCCCCGCTGCTGTAAACTCAGCCCAAAAGCCTCAACATCAAAGTCAAAGTTGCTTTATTTGCTTTTAAGTGCACCAACATGAGTCTGATGTAAAATGTGAACCCCCGTTATGTCGTTGGTTGATGGAAATGCACCTCTGCCTCAGGTTTGTACAGGTTTGTACTTTTCCTCAAAAGATGTCAGTATAGGAGTTTTTTCAGCAGTTTGCGCTGTCTGAAGAGGGAGATGCTGCCCATAGAGAAGTCAGGATGAGTCAGGCCTGAACCGTCGACCTATTGTTCAGGTCGGGGTCTTGGGGTCTTGGGGTCTCTGACGCGAGGACCGTTTGGACGGATGGGAGGAGGGCTGAGTCATCTGAGACCGACACGCATTCACGATCGCACTAAGACAGACACACAAACCCGCTGTGTGCAGGCAGCTGCACGCCAACACGCGCCAACTCTGACTATGTTGTTCTCTCTTTTGTCTTTTTCACACTCTCTCTATCCAACGCGAACACGCACGTGCATAAATCAAACCATTATTGCTCAGTGGCATTAGATTGATATTTCACACACACACACACACACACACACACACACACACACACACACACACACACACACACACACACACACGTGCCCTGGGTTTCCAGGAAAAGTGTTTGAATGGTCTCCAGCGACTTCACATCATAAACAGGAATGATGAGCTGATGTCCCCTGTGACGGGAGCTTTCTGTACTATTTATTACATTTTTATATCTGTTAAATGTGAATTCTGACTCATTCTACGCGCATGTCTCATAATAAACATTTTAAATGTATATTTCCAAAGTGAACAATGAACTTGCAATTGCACATTTTGAGCCAACATAGACAAGAAGTCATTAATGTGAACATTTACAATTCCATTAAACTGGACAAAGTCCTGCTCATGAGGAAGATCGTGTGATGATTGAAAGCTCCAGAAAAGCTGTTAACCTTTTAAACTCAAATTTAAAATTATTTTCAAACATCTCACATTCATTCTAAGTTATCTTAGAGCAGCAGAGGAAGCTGAAGCATCTAATTCACTCAATGAGAGTAATTAGCATAGACACTTCTTCTTATTGTTTCATATGAATTTCAAATGAGAATAAAATGCATCGTAAACATTGCTGAATAACTGCAAATGAAAATATGACAGGGTATTACTCAGATCCCCGTGGGTCCTGAATACAAGCTTGTTCAAAAATAAAATGTTGTGTAACAGTTTAGTTTCCTGCACCCAATAAATGTTCTTTGTTCAGTATCATATGAACAGGAAATTGAACCTCCAACAGGGAAGAGTGACATTATGCTATTTCCCCCCAGTGCATTCATTATTATATAACAGTTCAATCGTGTTGGTGAAACATTGGACCACATACCCTCTTGGCAAAGTCTGCGATAAATTGTTCCTCATGTTGCTGAGGATGTTGGAATCCTTTCAAGGATCCACAGGACTCCTTCAAGGCCTAAAGCAACTCTTCATAGTCCCCTGGAATAGTTTTGGGCGGGTCGCTAGAACTCCCTCAAGGATATTTGCAACTCCACCATGACCTGTTGATGAAATTAAAGGGCCATTGAAACTAATTTATGGATCTGAAGAACTGATTCAATGAAGCAATTTAAAATAAATGTGAACGGGTGCCTTACACAAGATGAAGTTGTAATCTGTACAGCTTTCAATTCATACTTTATCAACTCAGTGGAAGCTTTAACTCAAAGCTCCAGTATTGGTCAATTTCACCTTACACCAATAAATGACGGTCAACCCTGCTTCTCTATTCAGGAAGTCTCTGAATCTACTGTCACCCGAGTTCTTGGCTCACTCAAGAATTCTAGGGCCAAAGATATGTATGGAATTGACAATATGTTTCTGAAAAAACACAAAGGGACACTCGCCCAGCCTATCACAAGTATTGTCAACACATCCCTCAGGCAACTTGTGTTTCCAATAGGATGGAAATCAGCCATAATAACACCGGTTTTTAAATCAGGAGATTCAACGGATGTCTCTAATTATCGGCCAATCAGCATTCTCCCTGCTGTCTCTAAAATTGCTGAGAAATGTGTTGCAGAGCAACTTATTAAACACCTCAACAGCTCTCCATATAAGCTACATCCTATGCAGTTTGGTTACAGGGCGAATCATTCAACTGAAACAGCCAATTGCTTTCTCCTTGAGAACTTGAAACTTAAAATGGACAAAGGGGGTGTAGTAGCAGCGGTTTTTCTTGACCTTAAGAAGGCGTTTGACACAGTTAATCATGATGTCCTGATTAATAAGCTGTCCAATTTTAATTTTTCTCGAGAGTCTCTTGCCTTGCTGAAATCCTACCTTGAAGGAAGAACCCAGTGTGTCAGAGTGGGTGGTGTTTCATCTTCTACTCTGAGATCTAATGTGGGAGTACCCCAGGGTTCTATTTTAGGACCTTTATTATTCAGTTTATACATTAATGATTTACCGGGTGTGTGTAATGGGTGTGATATTCAAATGTACGCTGATGACACAGTGATTTATGTGCACGCAAAGAACAAAGAGCAAGCTGCACTTAAGCTCACGTCAACAATGACACATGTAACTAAATGGCTTTCAGATTCCTGCCTTCACCTGAATGTTAAAAAGACTGTTTGTATGTTCTTCACAAAGAGGGCTTGCAAAGTGTCACCAGAGCCAGATGTTTATGTTGCTGGTGAGAGGCTACAGGTAGTGTCAGATTTTAAATATTTAGGAATTTTTATTGATTCTAATCTCTCTTTTAAAAAGCAGGTAAAACATGTGACAAAGGTTTTAAAATTTAACCTCATGAATTTTAGATATATAAGAAACTGTCTACCCATGCAGGCTGCGAAATTGTATTTTAATGCAATGATTATCCCCCATCTCACCTACTGCTTAACCAGCTGGGCACAAGCCAGCAGCACAACATTAAAACCTATCCATATTCTCCATAAACAAACTCTAAAGACACTGGATACAAAAACTAAAAGTCACCATCACTGCAATATTCTCATCAAACACCATATCTTGAGTTGGGAGAATCTCATTAAATTCACTGATGTGTGTCTGGTTTTTAAAATTGTACATGGTATGGCTCCGCCTCCGCTTAGTGATTTTATTAAACAACACACTCAAAATGGCAGACACACGACATCTGCTTCAAGAGGTGATTGTGTCATTTCACATAGGTCAAGCTCTTTTAGCAAATCTGCATTTTTGGTGAATTCAGCAAACTCATGGAATGCTCTTCCATCACACATACGCACAAAAGGAACGTACAAGACTTTCAAACACAGCCTTAAGGAACGGCTTGTTGCCAATCAGGTGTGCAAGCATTAATGTACTGTCTGTCCTGCCTGCATATTTGGTGTATGTGTGCATTTGTCTTGTTTAGTGTTAATGTATTTTTATGTGCCTCCAGTGTTTTATATATGCATCTACTGTGGATACACTTTTCTTTGATGTGAATTAGTTTTGTCTATACATTACTGTCTATCTATCTTAGTTGCATTGTGTTATTGAAATTGTATTTTCAGGCTGCCATAAAATAAATCTGGCCAGGGACAGCAGATGAAAATTAGCCTCTCTGGCTAACTCTGGCTCACTTACAGTTTTACTGTTGATTAGTGTGCATTGTCCCTGCAAAATAAACAAATAAATAAAATAAAAATAAAAAACCCTGGCCAATAGACCTCTTTCAATGCACTTAACCCCATTCTGACCCATGAAGCCTGGAAAAAGATTATTCAAGGAATCTTCAGACCCCTTGAAAAGACCCTTCATATCAATGGAACTCTTTTAAGGATCGATTGAGACCCCTTGAACTATCTTGAGGTCCAGTGGAGCCCCTAGCCCAGACATGGGCAAAGTATGGCCTCCGGGACGTATACGGCCCGTTGGGCTTTTTAATCCGGCCCGCCGAACTTGTCCAAATATTATTATTAGGGCTGCAACAACGAATCGATTATCAAAAGTGTTGGCAACGAATTTCATTATCGATTCGTTGTGTCGCGCGATTATTACGGCAGTCAATAAGTCGCGGAGAAAGAAAAAAAAAAGAGCTGAGCAGATCAACTGGCCGGCCAGCGTTTCTGAGATTGGAGTGAGACACTGAGAAAAATAGAAGATCTTTGATTCGAGTCTTGGCCAATCAGCATTAAGATGTCTACAGCGTCTTCATTTCCCTCAAATTTGTTTTTAATGGAAGCTAGTCAGCTTGCTATCACGTTAGCTAGCGTGTTTGGGTTGTGTATTGTCGTTAAAGTTACTTTATGTTCCGTTACAGTTCAGTGTTTAACACGGAGTGGACAACAAAATACTTTTTCACTGAAGTCCAATCGAAGGTTGTATGCCTGATATGCCGAGAAACTGTCGCAGTTTTCAAGGAGTACAACATCAGCTGTCACTTTGCTACGAAACATGCTAACTACGCTAGCAAGCAGTTAGAATCAGAATCAGAATCAGAATCAGCTTTAATGGCCATGTAAATTTGCACATACATGGAATTTGACTCCGGTTTCACTTGCTCTTTGTACTTTTTTACAAGATAAATATAAAAAATATAAAAAGGACATTAAAGACAGTAGTAAAACAACAAAAAAGTGCAGATAGTGCAGATGAAGAGTCTGTTTAACTGTTCATTAGAGTGACGGCCAGTGGGAAGAAGCTGTTTCTGTGTCTGGTGGTTTTGGCGTACAGTGCTCTGTAGCGCCTTCCAGAGGGGAGGAGTTGGAACAGCTTGTGTCCAGGGTGTGAGGGGTCTGTGGTGATCTTTACAGCCCGCTTCCTGACTCTGGAGGTGTGCAAGTCCAGGATGGAGGGCAGGCTGGAACCAATGGTTCTCTCTGCAGACCTAACGATCCGTTGGAGTCTGACTCTGTCCTGTTTGGTGGCCGATCCAAACCACACAGTGATGGAGGAGCAGAGGACAGACTGGATGATGAAGAGCAGAGGACAGACTGGATGATGAAGAGTAAAACAGGATCAGCAGCTCCTGAGGCAGATTGAACTTCCTGAGCTGGCACAGGAAGTACAGCCTCTGCTGGGCCTTTTTCCGGATGGTGTTGATGTTGGCGGTCCACTTCAGGTCCCGGGAGATTGTGGATCCCAGAAACTTGAAGGTCTCCACCACAGAAACAGTGCTGTTGTGTATTGTTAGGGGGGGGGGGGTAGTGTTGGGCTGGGTGGTATGGCCAAAAATGCATATATCAAGTCTACTGTCATTTCTACAGTTTTGGCCTTGTTCAGCTCCAGGTGGTTCTGACCACACCAGAGGACCAGCTGGTCAACCTCCCGTCTGTATGCAGACTCGACTCCCGTCAACGCAAGAACGGGTGGCTACGGCTCAGAGGTTGGCGGCTACCTGTTAAAGGCTAAATCCTTTCATGTAATGATTTTTACATGTCATTTATATTAGTTCACACAAACACTGCATCCATCTTGGTCCTCGCCCGGCCCCTCTGTCAAATTTTAGAACCCATTGTGGCCCGCGAGTCAAAAAGTTTGCCCACCCCTGCCCTAGCCCTTTCAAGGATCCATTAAACTCTATTAAATATTCCCGGTTGCCTGAAAGTCTTTGAAGGATCCCTGGAGCCCCTTCAATGACCAGCAGCACTTCAGAATAGATCCCTTAAATGCCATCAAACACCTTTAAAGGAACATTGGTACCCCTTCAAAGACCAATGGATCACCTTCAAGTCTCATCGGAAGACTTTCAAGGGTGCCTGGAAGGTCTTCAGAGACCTGCACAACCCCTTAAACGGCCACTGAAAACTGGAGGGATCGATGACAATTTAAAGACCCTTGGAACCTGTTTAATTAAAGAACCTTAAACAATCTGAAGGTCCTTGAGGAGGCATATAGGGAACATCCACACATCTTGCTCTCTATTCAGGCGGCGAGTCTTGAGCTGATCGACGCAGCTCGTTCTCTCTGAGATCCTCTGGAGCAGGGGCAGTTTTGGGCACGGGCGAACCGGGCAGCCGCCCGGTTCGCCCGTGCCCCCACGCGTCATGAAAAAGTGCCGCCCGGGGCGGCACTTTTTCATGACACGTGGGGGGCGGCACGACAAAAAAAATATATATATATATCATCTGGGCCGCGAAGCGGTTTTCCATTATCTATCATATCACTGTGTGGGGAATTGGCAAATTGGCGCCCCCTGCAGCTGCGGGCGACCCTGCTTGCTGGGGGGGGGACCGTCTGCGGGTCGTGTGTGTGGGGGGGCGCGGGGAGCCACGGACCGGTTTTGTGTCGGACAATATTTTCGCGGACCGGCCTTCACGGTGTGGGCGAAAAATATGACGTAATAAATATGACGTAATACGACCGGCATAAAGACAATTATAAAGTGCATAAAGATACAACTCACCATTACGCTGCATTAGTGGAGCCCTGAGGTTGTTTCTCTGCTACGAGCCGGTCCCGTCTCGGGGTGACGGGAGAAAAAGACAGAGCCCCGACGTCTGTTGTTTATGTCCAGTCTACTGACTCTACTCAGTAACTTAAACCTTTATGTGCACTCTGTAACTTCATTAAAACCCGCTTCACAAAGACAGGATGTTGACATGGAGGCAGGGGTTCAGAGCTGTTTTGGTGATCTCAGTAACTCTGCCTTGATTTTAATCCAGAACACCGAGTTGTAACGGACTTTTAAGTTTCATTTTTGGGGTAACGTATCACGTAACCTCTTGACATGTGTCAAGATGTTACGTTTGAGGCTACGCACAGATGGATGTATCTGGGCGTAATTACATGTAGAACCGCCACTGCTCTGGAGTACGTCACTATGGCGATTGAGGCTGGCAACATCAACACACACAAACAGAGAGAAGGATGAAAATGCCCTCTGCATCACGTCTTCTCTCGCACTAGAGCAGTTGAACGGCCTCGAGCGATCCAATCATCATGGAAAACGAGCTTGTCCTTCAGCAACTTGTCAGAATTTTCTTTCTGGATCACTTTTTTCACACTTTGGATTGAAAAAAACAAGATATAACAAGTTAATATGTGTGCTTTACAGGAAGCAGTAACACCTAAGGGCTATTTAGAGTCTCCAATTAACCTGAGCTGCATGTCTTTGGACTGTGGGAGGAGGGAACCCACGCTGCATCGGGGAGAACGTGCAAACTCCACACAGAAGGACCGCCCAAACCGGAGATCAAACCCGGGCCCGTCTTGGTGTCAGATAGGGCTGGGTGGTATGGCCAAAAATGCATATCACGGTATTTTGTAAGATTCTAGCGGTTTCACTGTATATCACGTTTTTTTTTTAACGAGTAAACACATTCATTCATTGACGCCGAAAAGGACCGCTGGCCAACTAAACAGCTGTTGCGAGTGGTGAGCAGCTGTTTTTACGTTGGTACTCTATGTACTAACCGTACAGTGTTAGGAAGCTAAACATGGAGGGACTTAGAACCCAGGGGAATGTAGGTGGGAAAAAAACAGGAAGAGACAGACCGGAAGGGTATGTCTCTTCCTGCGACGGAGTTTCTTCTTGTTGTGATAGTAGGCGAGCTTTACCCAGCATGCAGTTCGGCGGTGTAATTTTATAAATGTACAATTATTAGTGTTACAAATTGTTTATGTGTCACAAACTGTTGTGTCGTGGTGTTTTACCTGTTAAAGAGCGTTAGTCGTGGGTTATAAATTGTTGTTATAAAGTTCTAACCATGACTAAAGTTAAAACCATGACACAAGTTAGCTCCGACCGCTACGCCCTCAGCGGTGACAAATAAATGTTGCTGCCAAAAGAACGAAATGTTGCTGCCAAAGAACGACAACAGTTGTTACGGCTATGCAGTATATGAACAATTCATACCGTATGGAAATTTGAAACCGGTATATACCGCACAACCCTAGTGCTATAGACACTACACCACCCTGCAGCCCTGAATACAAGTATACAGCTATAAGCCCAGAGGGGGGAACATATCAGCACTCATTAAAGCTAGAC